>VRLP01008367.1:0-17012 GCA_009660295.1 Lophius piscatorius
GTAGGGGGGTGCGTTACCATGGATGCACTGGTGAGTGAGGAGAGAGATCTTATAATCAATCCTGGTGGAGATGGGAAGCCAATGAAGGGAATGAAGAACGGGGGTGATGTGTTCGTGTTTACGAACTCTCATCAGAGTTCGTAAACACGAACCAGCGGTTCTAAGGTATTATTGGATCTAAAGGCAATCATTCAAATGAATTTAACTTCTAAAACAAGAACTAAACAGCTTTTACCAGCAGTCAGTCTATGACTCAGATGTTTTTAGTGCTCATGGCTGCACGTGTCTTTAGAGGCAGTTCCAGCTCAGAGGCTGTGCACCCTCGCTGTCATCACTAACAGTTTCTAACTACTTTATTTCTCATAGGGAAAACACCGACACAAACATGAAGAACGTCCAGCATTGCTGCTGTTTGCATTGGAAATTTTAGCAACATTCTCTCTATTATTCTTATAGGACTAGCGTTAGAATAAAACCACCCAGCCTCGTACATGCAGACGGAGACACAGGTGGTTTGTCAACTGATAGAAATGTGGTTTAAATGTAGCAGGAATCTGTAAACTCTGCCTTTCCTCCTCCTTATGCTCACAAATATACAAGACTTACAATGAAGTATAGATACTGACGCACCTTCCTCCTCATAGGTGATGATTGTTGAATTTAAATAAAAAGTTTTTCTGCATAATAAATATTTTTGGGAGATTTTTGTTCAATAGGAATACATTTGTGGAACATCATTAGGAACAATACAGATCACGTTAAAGAAAGTAATGGACCTATAATAGATGGTGGTACACCTTTATCCGATTCTCCGGCATGTTATCAGATGTTTTTATTAACATCTTTGTTGTAAACTTAAACGTGGTTTGTATATTACCAGAATCTGTAAACGTTGCTTGTCTTCATGTGTTTTCTCACAAGATGGTGTTTGACGCACAGTCAGCTATAGGTAGCCGAAAAGAGAGCTTGACGCGCTGGTCATCTGCCTCCTTGTGTGGCGATTGTTTTGGGATTTATCAATAATAAATAATGGATGTACCTCTTAAAAGTTGAATTTAAGAGGATATGCAGAAAGAGAGAAATGTATCCCCAGAGGGTTAAATTAAACAAAACCAAATAATAAGTCCACTTACTTAGATTCAGGGACCCCTTGGAGCCCTCTGATCTCATGTAGAGCAGCAGCAGGTAAACAAAGGTGATTCAGGAGGCCAAACAGTGAGCAGAGCAGCCGTCCATTAATCTGAGAACTGGCCTCTTGATGCCGACAGCCGCCATCGAGAGCTGTCACATATTTCACCGGGCCGCGCTCTCATTAAAGACGCGTGGCGCTCGGCGCAGTAATTGTTTTAATTTATTTGTTTATGGCGGAGACAGAGGGGACGGGCACATGGCACTCTGCTGTTTTATTGGGAACATATGGAAGACATTTATCACCATTTGCAGCGATCGGCCTAAATGATTTTATTAACTAATTTGTAACTTTACACTTTTTTAATCAAACACATGCTGCGCACTGTAATGTTGTGATAATGCTCCGGGGCTTTGTAAAGAGAGCTGAGCAGCCAAAGGGAAATAAACCAGAGAGAGGAGAAGAAATGAAAGGATGGAGGATGGAGGGTGGAGGGTGGAGGAGAGGAGGGTGCAGAGCCTCTGAGGCTAGCATGCTGCAGGGCGTGGCCTGTTGTTGAGCTGAAGTCAGTGAAGTGAAAGTACCTCGAAGCTGTACTTCAACGGCGTACATGATTACATGTACTCACAGACAGAGAACTCTGGACTCTACCAGAAAATAAAATTCTGCAGGTGGATCAACTGAATCAGAACCAGATCTCCATGACATCCAAAGCCTCTGTGGGTTTTTGGAGGCTTGTTAACGTCTGTGCTCCAACATCTGTGGTCTCTGGAGCCACCGTCAATCCTCCAGTCTCCACTCATTAATGAAGAAGCATATGGAAGACAGCCCAGCAGAAGACGAAGAGGAACGCTCAGGCTGCGACGGCTCTCAGCTATGACGGGGCTCAACTGGTCACAGGAATAGCAGAATGTGATAGAACAGCCAAACCCTAACCTGAGGAATGCAAGGCATGATGGGACATTCGCTGACTCCATCCTCCAACCTTCATACAGCTTCATGTTAGCCTCTTATATTCTTAACATAATAATGGTTTCAAAGTACTGCTGGACAAACTATCTGGGGCCACAGGGTTCTTTTAGGTCCATTTTACAAGTCGCAGGTAATAACGGTTTCCCCGAAATGTCAAATCGAATTTTTTGTCTCACAAGAAACACTTTTTTGTCAAGCATGTGCCATATTAGAATGTAGAATGTGTCTTCTTCGTGTTCAAGCTGAAATCCTGTTACTTTCAGCCAGTAAGAAAGAAAATTGATGGGTTGCATAATTCCCCAGTAGATTTTTACTCCTTATTCTAAGAATAAGGAAATTCTTTTTATCAAGGTATTTTGACCTATTATACGCTTTTTTTTCTCTTAATCATCAATCTTGGATGAAGGTATGGATTCTTAAAATCAGCTCAATCGAGGGACTTAGATGCTAATTTGAGGTAAATCACTCTTAAATAAATGACTCCTCATAGCTTGTAATTAGCAGGACTTGGTTGGGTGGGTGCAGCTCCGTGAGTAGAGCGGTCGTCTCCCAAAGGGCAGGTTTGAGCTTTGAGCCCAGCAAGAGTCTCCTTCAGCAAGATCCCGAACCCAAACAAATGCCCCCTGGGTGCTTCACAGGGACACGCCCACTCCTCCTTATGGATGTTTCAGAGGCAGAAAAATTTATTTCACTATGTTGGACAGTGTATGACTAAAAATGTGATTATAAAACGGATAGGTAATTATTACTATTATTAGTATTTGAGCATTTTATATAGTTTCATGGACCATTATGATGTTTTTATGCCTGTTCTAGATAAGCAAAACTTTCTTACACTGTTGGCAGACTTAAATTTTTTTATACTGTATATTTTAAAATTTTTTGCTAATTCGCTGACGACTTGTTTGATTCTTTCTAGTATGGCAGTTTTTTGCAGTCAAGCGTTTTATTCGCACAGTTCATGGTATTCTTCAATAGATGAGATGGAAAGTAGCGTCAATACTTTTACTCTTAATGTGAGTAACAAGCAAAAACCACTACTATAAATATAATTACAACTACAGGAAATCTAAACAAATAACATTTTGTAAAAAATATGAAATAAAGTGAAATATATTTAATTAAAATACAACACAACAAAATAAAATAAAATAAATTAAATAACTGACTCACTGACTGAAGTGAATTTAATAAAGTAAAATAAAGTATGACATACTCAAATAAAAAATATTAAAATCAATTAAAAGCTAAACTAATTAACAAAAACTGAAGTATAAATAAGTGAAATAAACAGAAGTGAAATATAATTACACTCATTTTAGGAATTTTTTTTCTTTTTTTTTTTAACCCTTGGTTTCCAATTTTATCTAATATAACTATAGTCTCTTATTTCCAGCATTTCTGCTAAGCTAAACCTTTTACTCTCACCCATTTCCAATAAATATGCTTAACTTTAGTCACAGGTTTCCCATTTCCAGTCTTTATGTTAAAGCTGGACTGTTTCTATGTCACCCCGCTCTTTGTGAGATAAAATGTCTGATAAACAACAGGCCAACTTTTAGTTTCCCCTGAAATGATAACAAAGCCTGTCCCACAACCTCCACAGCCAACTGACTTCCTCTGTTTCCAGTCTTTATGCAAAACTGATCTACAGTATTTAACCCCCTCTGAAGCTAATGGTGAGTACATCAAGTGTCTCCTTCAGACCTGCTACTTCAAGAAGTCTAACAGCTGTGTTTCTGCAGGTGACACCTCAATCAGATGAAGACATTCCTCTAGTTACCCACTCGAACTGGCAGCGAGTCCAGCCAAGTGTGTGAGTGACTTCATGTGCTCTCATTATGTTTGCCCCGTTCCCCTCCAGCGAACATCGGATGTAACAAAACCAGAGGACAAAATAAGAGCATTACTTTTTAAAGATGTGTCCTGAAGACAGGAGACGCTGATGCACGCTGACAGCAGCTGCTAATTGGACTAAATTAATTTACCTCGGGCGCCGATGTTCGCACAAAGTACTGCTCGCCGCGTGAATAAGTGATGATCGGCAGCGGCCATATAAGCCCCGACTTTTTGAATCATTTAATGCCACAATCTGCTAATTAGCAGGGAGAAAAGCCAGCTTTCAGCCACAATTAAGACGGGCCTATGTCAGTCACGGCGCAGGAGGGGTGGAGGAGGTGTAGAGGGAGCGCTTCATTTATTCATCCTCTGAGCAGATGCTGAGTGCAGTGGGGGTTTGGATGGAGAGATAGAGCTCAGGGATCATAGGGAAGAGGCGGGCTGGATGTGGTTTGCGTGTGGTTATAGGAGAAGTTTTCTAACCTCATCCCCTCCACCACCACCACCACCTCACCACCATCTTTCCCATTCCACCACCACCTCTCCCTTCTTCTTTTCCTTCTGGGAGACCTCAGAGAAAAGAGAGCAGCATGGAGGGCCCGCCACCAACCTGAACAAAAGAGCTGATTTGTGAGAAGGAGGGGGGAGAGCAGGTGGGGCGAGGGTGGGGGAGGATGATGGAAGTTGGTGTTGGTGCTTCAGCATCTAGAGGCGAATCCACACGCTTACTGGGTGGGTTGCAGTTTGACACGGCAAATGTTAACCAGTTGTACAGCCCAAGGTCAAACACGACTCTGCAGGTTCCCCAGGTCATAACACCCCCATTGCCTCCCGATCCTCCTCCTCCCCTTCCTCCTCCTCTTCCTCCAGCCAGCTCAGCCTCCACTGAGCAGGCTAAGTGCAGATCTTACTCCACTCCAACCGGATTTTGATGGGTGGGAAAAAAAATGCCTGAAATGACAAATTAAAACGGCTGTAGCTTAACCATCTGCGGGAAAACAAACCTCCACCTGCCCTGAGGGAGCTTTCAAATCAATCTTTATTGACAATAGCGGGACTAATGCACAGGTGCAAACGGGGGGATTTTACCGTCGCCATGCAAACTAGCAATACACAATTACTGTGAAAAAAGTCAGGTCACGGCTCCACCAATTTTCCCTCTATTGCCACACACGGACAAGGCATCTACCGAGTGTAAGACTGTTTTTAAATCATTTGTGTAGGTCGGTGTGCCCAAGGATTATTTTCACAATGAAATAAAAAAAACAACTTAAAGAGGCATGATGTAATAATATTAATAATACATTTAATTTATAACAAAGCAGCTTTACGTCGCCATCTAGACGTGCTTTCTAAAAATGGAACAGCATATCAATCATTTAGCATCCCCGTTACATTAGGGTTGATACGGAGCCCCAGGACTTCACTTTGTCTCCTCTCTCCTGATGCTGATAGGCTTCTGCGACAAATTTTCCAAACTTTGTTTTAATTGACTTTGTATATTTGCATCTATTCATGGGTTTGTGTTGGCGGTCGCATGCGATGGAGCCGTGGGAAGAAATGGCGTCACATGGAGCTCAGAGTACACTGTAAAAAGAGAATTGTTTGATGAACTCAAAAAATGACTTCAACTGGTAGCGCTCAACTAAATTAAGTATTTACAAATTAAAATATAATAGGTTAGAATAAAAATACTTATTATTTAGTAATAACCTAAATTAGATTAATTTAGGTTATTAATTAGTGTGTGTGTATTTTTCAGCAACAAGGAGTTACCCAAATTTAATTTAATTTAGGTTACTGGTTGATTCGATATTCAAGTTCATCAACAATTTTCTTTTTCACACTGCATGATTCCACCACAAAAGTATTAGAAAGTGACAGTCCAGCTTTGGATACTGTTTCAATCGTCCCTAAAAATTGTTTTAAGGTTGTACACTCATAAAACCTAAAACATAAAGTAATAAAAAATACTTGTTTATAATTGGTGCACTAATCTGACATTATTTAAATTCTGCAGTGTTTGGAGATAATCAGAAACCCTAAAAAGAGGATTGTTAGTGATTTACAAAAATGTTTTCAACTCGTGACACAATTAAAATAGAAATTTTCAAGTTTAGGCTCAATAATACTTCATTGAATTGTGTGTAACCAGGGAACAAATCATTTTTTACTGTGTAGACTCCGTCATGTTGACAAGAACCTGTTGAGGTGTTTCAACATCTGGTTAGAATGTCTCCTTAGAGTCTCCCTTTGGACTTCCAACTGGGAGAAGACCTTGAGCTAGACCCGGAACTCATGTGAGGCACTAGTTTCCCTTCTTGACGGGGAACGCTTTGGGATCCCACAGGAGGAACAGGAGGTAGAGGGATGTCTGGGACACCCTGATCAGCCTGTTGCCAATAGGACCGGTTCCCGGATGATTGAACAACATGGATGGATGAACATCCACTAAAACCTTTTGTGTATAAAGGTTTACCTGAAAGAGTGTCATGTGGTTCTTCTGCTGTAACAAATATAGGCAGAATATCTAAAACAGCTTATTTGCATTACGTATCAATATTTTTAAAATTATTCTCAATATAAAAAATACTATAAAATTGGTCAGTCTTTGGCTATAAAGGTGGTTGAAGCTGTCAGACCTCAACAATTTAAGAGGATGAGAGCGTTTCTGGTCGACATGAGGGACAAAAACAGACAATTTACCAATTGTAAAGATTTACAAGGTGACAAATGCTGCGGTAAATAAAAGCTGATATAAATCTGTGTACAGTGGATCACAGCGAGGGTTCAAGGATCTCCTCCTGACAACGGCCCACTCTCATTTGGACACGTCCTCGCTGCGACCCGGTCAATTTATTCACGCTCAGGCCCGGGGAGTCCTGCCCCGGACATCCGGCGCCGAGCATTATCGCTGCTGAGCACCTCGACTTGGAAATCAGCAATAATGAATATGTTTAAAGAGGAGGCCCAGTGGATTTATGTCCGACACAGAGCTGTGAATATATGCATGTGAGGCTAATGTTTATGTAGAGAGGACGGACGCTCACGTTTGTTGACTGCTGATTATTTATTGGTGGAGAGGTGGGGGTAGTTCCTGATATTAGTCTGGTAAGTACAACATCACATCCTAAAAATACTACAGAAAGCATTTCTTTGAACTGGGGGTTGAAAACATCAGATTAACCTACAACAAGGAGAAAGAGTTTTATTCTTATCACCTTGCTGAAGGCTTTCATCCTTGAATACACACAAACACACACACACACATACACACATACACACATACACACACACACAGACTCTCTTCTCTTAACTGGAAACTATTTCATCTTTTTAACTTGTTAGCTAACCTGAAATAGTTTTAACCATCAAACCTGAAACAGTCTTTGCTTCTAAACGGAACCGATAGCTAATATGAAAATGAGAAACAATGCTTTAAAAATTCACACACACTTTTATATCATATCATGTTAACTGGAGTTGCCTTTGCCGTATCAATACTACACATTTTAAGGAAAGTTTTCAATTTTCAGTTAGACAGTTGCCCCATTTTGTTTTGTGGGGTATAGATAAAAAAATTCTATTTCTTTTAACTTTTTCTTGTTAGGACACTCGTCATGTTTCACTGTCTTTAATGGGTTAGCTTCACTTTAGTGCAACTACTGGCCAATAGTTACCACCTAATAATAATCAAAAAATGTTTAATCTCTATTCTCTCTTTATATTTGACTTCCATTCTCATGCCACTGAATTTAATGAAATTTAATGAAAACTAATTTTAATAATGATTAAGAGACACCAATTGTTTTGCTCTACTGTCTCTCTCTCTATCTCTGTATATAAATATCATTTTATATATATATATAATATTTTATCATTCGTGTGTGTGTGTATTTTCCAGCATTGTTTAAGAGGCTGTTGCCGAAGTATCTGTTCCTGGATGTTTCCCACACAGTTTGGCAGTGTGGCAGATGAAGCCCCCCTCCCTTCCAAAAATGAACCCCCTCATGCTTCCTTCTGAGGATGAAGTCTTTCACTTTGATCTAAAAGTCTTTGCAGCCTCATTGACTGTAATGAGATCTGGAGAATCCGTGAGGACGGCAGGGATTTGACGCAGAGCCGAAAAACTCCGGCCGGGGAATCGGCAGCGGGCACAAACAAAATCGAAAGAGGAGAAAGAGGAGGAGGAAGATCTCAGTTGGCTTGGCAAGCGGTTTGCCTTCGCCCCTCCTCCATCCCACCGTTAATTTCCCCAACGTCTGAGATTCCACGGTAGGTGGGGGCATCAGGATGGGGGAGGACTGGTTGGCACCGAGGTTGTTGGATGTTTCTTTTTGCGGTGGTGTCCCCAGACAAGGAGGCGGCGTTTCTGTAATCTCACCAGCTGACTGCCGTCCAGTCCATTAATCAGTCAGTCAAGGTCTGAGAGGCCCTGAAGACCCTAAGGCACCGCGAGGTGGGAGGTGGGTGAGAGGGGGAGGAGATGTCTGCCATCACAGGGTCAAGGAGACGTTGTTGGTGTCGCTGATACAAAAACATTGTGTTTGTTCCGTAAATGGACCACAGGGTCTCTATTGTCCACAGCGTCCTCCGCCAATCAGAAGTCAGAAAACACAGCCAATCAACGGTTAGCTTTATCTGGAGTTAAGATGGCGGTCTGCCAGTGAACGCAGAGTTTTGTCCCAGTTGTATCCAGTCTAGAAACATTACAAGTAGCCCTAAACAACAAAGTGAAGACAGCTGCCACCAAATGCAACAGAGGGCGAGCGAGGGGACCGGGTTCCGACCAGAGGAGGCCGGATCGGCGACTTGTATGAAACATAGATATTATAATTACGACTTTTGACTATGAACATTTTTAAATTCACAAAAGGGCTTCTTCATCAGTTTAACCATCAAAACATAAACACTGACAGATCTGTGATGCATATTTCTACATTTAGGCCTATCACCATGCCTGGTTCCTGTCATAGCATTTGAACGCACCAACAAACATACTTTGAGTTTAAGTATTTAGACCTGTCACAGTCAATTTCCGTTGATGTAGTTCAACGCAACATTGTGCTTCTAAAGTCTCATAATGACGTTGTCTTTGTTCAAATCCATGAATGCACTCCGGCGCTCCTCAGGCTCGACAGTGATTAAAGGGTTTTCATGGAGAAGTACCTGAACCGGTATTGTTCAGCATATCCTACAGTGATGATAGAGTTTGGGTTGGAGTATTTGGAAGCACTACAGCAATCCTCATGTCCAAACAAAGACACTTTTTTGTTGCGTTTTGCGTGTGTGTTGAAGAACTTGAAAGCAGCGTACTCAACATCTGAGTGTACCGCAGTACTTCTAATGTCCCAGTGATAGTGGGTTTTTTTGTTACTTGAACGTACCACATTGCTCCTGGTTACCTAAAGGGATAATGATGGCTTAACACGGTTCGGTCCCTTCTGCCTTCATCCCACCGTCACTAAATAAACTCATCAGCACTGTTTGTTTTCACGCTGCAGTTTGTCATTTATTATTAACGAGCGTGTTAATAATAGGGAGTGGCGGTCTAAGGCTGAATGGTTCAGATTGTACTTTCGTTGCTTCAGATGTCTGAGCTGCTCTGGACTGAATCCCATCAGAGCTTTAATCTCAAACGTGTCTCACCTCCCAATGTCCTCCTAACCTTCACGTTGTACAAGCAATCCCCCTGATTGCTCTTCTAAAATAACAGTTTAAGTTATGTTCATAGTATTCTTAGTAAAAAAAAAAGCTCCCTGAAGTGAATATAAACTATTACAGTAAAATATGATTTAAACAAGATGGATCTACTAGGGTTTGATTCATACGCATCAAATTTGGACTAAATCTGATCAATGGTTGAGATATTATTGCCCGAAAACCTTTTGCAGGTAAAGTTCTCCGTACTGTCAGGAATGTACAACCGACCTCATTTTGGGAAAGGTTGGTTGTATTTTTCTGGCACTACGTAGAGCTTTGGGTCCAAAAGTTTTTGGGCTTTCATTTCTCAACCGTTGGTCTGATTTAGTCAGAATTTGGTGCATACCAATCAACCTGAGGAAATCTATCTTTTATATGTCATACTTTAGTCTAGTAAATCATATTTGACTCTAGGGGGAGATTATTTGCACAAAAAAACCTCAACATTTTTCTGGACATAACTTTCAAACCGTTAATTTGATCTAGTCCAAACTGGGTGCCTGTGAATCAACTCTAAGGTATCGATCTTATCAAAGGTCTGCAACAGCATAAGTCTAGTTACCTGATGGGATTTTTTTGAAATTGAGATTCGGACACATGATTAAAACCAAACTTCTGGATTGACCTGTAGACTTGAGTTTCAGGGAGTACCATTCTCTATTCCCACTGTAAGTGAATGTGTCACCATATACCACAGATGCTGCAGTGTGTGTTACATTCACCGGTAAATATTGGTCTCTTATGAAACACAGAGTAAAACTCTGAGTGATGTCAATTCACATGAAGATAATTCATATTTTTTACATTCTATCATGAAATATAAAATATGCCCCAGACATTTTTTACATGTACTTCTGTGGAGAATTAAAAAAAAATACATGTGAGGTGATGCAATGAAGAAATGCAGAAAAATTATAGGGATCAGATTTTTTTTTTTTTCTAAATAACTTCTTGGCTCACTTTTAATGAATTCTCGTTAAGGTTAAGTCAATAAAAAGTCTCTTTGACTATTATACTGTATTAATGGTATTTGTCAAGAGGAGGAGGAGGAAGATATCACTGTACCTGTATTGATCCTGCAGGGCTACAAAACATTGTGTTTACTCCAGTTAAGAAATGCTAGTACTTCTTTTACTTACGTGATGATTACAATTTCTTGCTTGTATTCGATCCTGCAGGTATTCATTAGGACTTTCCGGGATCTAGCGTATTGTTATAGCTACTATTGAAAAAGTTTCTGATGACCCCTCCGAGGTTCCTTAGACCTTAGGTTGAGAACTAATTCTGTAAACTGGGATGTGGATGGATTCAGGTGATTCAAACCTCTGGATGACAGTCTGTGCATGCAGTTTAATTAAAACAGAGTAGGAGAGGTCATTAGCGCCAAACAGATGGGACCCTGGTTACCATGGAGACGCTCCTCGTTGTTTACAGCTCCTCCCCCCTCTATCTTTATTTGGCCCCTTGTTTCTCTCAATGCTCATTCAGTTCAACCTGCTCTCCTGCAATCCTGTGATGATGGCAGCCATTTATCTTATAGTCTTCATGTTCTTAAAATTTAATTTAAGGAGTAGGAACATTTTCCAGCTCAGGATGATTATATGTAATAATAAGGACCTTGATATGTAACATAAATGTCAGGTATGACATTTTCATGAGGGTAAAAATGTCTCAACGTTTATCCTGAAAAAAAACTCAGACTTTCTCTATGTTAAGGCACGA
Organism: Lophius piscatorius; assembly: GCA_009660295.1. Classification (NCBI taxonomy): domain Eukaryota; kingdom Metazoa; phylum Chordata; class Actinopteri; order Lophiiformes; family Lophiidae; genus Lophius; species Lophius piscatorius. The sequence continues at coordinate 11,366 of VRLP01008367.1, forward strand.
TGTGGTTTCAATTTTGTTTTATAATTTCTTCAAATGTTTTTCTAACTAATACAATCCCAAAGTCTTCAAACACATGAATAATACTTCAACACTAACATCATACCAATGACCAATACATTTCACTAAAGAACATTTAACCTCGTCACCTCCAGGCTGACCTAACATATTTAGCACAGGCTAACATGTTAGCATTAAACATTGAGACACAGGCTTACATTTCATCTTAATTAACTTCAACCATCTAGGCTGTAAATAGGACTAGCACATTAGCGTCGGTTCTTTCCAACAGCCTAACATTCAAGCATTAGTTGCTTTCAAGTAACTAGCATGTATTGGCTGTTTTGAAGAAGCTTTCAACCTTCATCATGCAACATAAGTCACACTGGGAGGTATTCCGGAAAAAAAGGTTTAGAGGAAGTTTGTTAACCCTGAGAAGGGGGATTCTCTGGATTTTCTGTTGTAGGAAGCGAAGTAAGTTAAAACTGCTAAGCAGACTTACTTAATGGTAACTTTGTGAACCTAACTTGGGCGTTGGGTTTTCTTCAACAAACCCTAACTTTGTTCCTAATTCCTCCTCCTTCTGAGGCTGATGCAGAGCTGTGAGACGTGACGCGTTCATTTCATATTTGTCATATTTTTATAGATTTAAGTCCTGTTTGAGACCCAGATTGATCGTGCTTTCACTGTCTGATGAAAACAAAGAAAATGGTACCAAAAACATTTCTCTTCACATTCTACCAATTATCCACCACAGCTGATGTCTCAAAAGGGAGTTAGTTCTATATCTATACATTACTATCACTCTAGTAGCAGGATCTAGATTAAAGATATCAAAGACACTGACTGATATGTATTGTGTTTAAAATTTCAATTATGATAAAAAATAAAGTGAAGTATAATAATGAAGCTATCGGCAATCCATGAATGTTCTTCCTCTTATCTGGACTCCGGTCAAGGTGGCAGATAGGTATTCCAGGAGTCTCCCTCTCCAGCAGATCTCTCCAGATGGGGATCCCTTCCCATTCCAAGGAAGAAATATGGAATTCCTTCGGTGAATTCTAGGCTTAATTAACTATACATACATATTTCATTTTTAGCTGCTTTCTCGTACGCTTTTCGCCCATAAATGAAAATAAAGAGATTAAAAATGTTGTTGTGTAACAGTAATAGATGCAGTCACACATTAAAATATGGCATTTCACCAGTTTTCCTGATGAATCGGTGTTGGAGCTCCATTGATGACACATTTGGATGGGAGTTAACAAACGGATTGAACCAACTCGGAACCGATGTTCTGTAACTGAAAACTCTAAGTATCCTGTCTGAGGCTTATTAAACTCAGAGCTTAGGTTTAAAGTCTGAGTTTGTTAAACCTGCTTTCTGGAATACACCCTGGTAAGTTTTAGTAGTATTTCCAGAATTCCAGCTACTGAAATAATTCCACTAAAATAATAAAAACGTAGTATCGCTAATGTTCAAGTTTTTGAACTCCAGATGATTAAATCTTCCAGAATATGAAGCATTGGTTTGAAGTTATTTTTATGTTTTGGCACATTCGCACAGGTTTCTACAGAAATGTCTCAACTGTCCACTTAATCATTACAAAATAACACCAAGGTCTCAGCTTCTTCTCTCGACGACCTCATTCGATTGATATTAGTCCAGTTTTTAGCCGCGTATTGGTCTCTCCTCTCAGAGCTGAGCAGTCACAAGGCCATCTTCAATATTTCAGATCATACAACGGGAATTGGAGCTAATTATCGCTGTGCCACGCTGACCTGCGCCACAGGAGAGGCTGCATTAACATGTGATGATGCAAATGAAACGTGTCCCTCTGAATAGCTCTCTGCTGCTCAGCTTTATCAAAAAATGATGACCCCAGGCTAATTATTAGTGAGCAGTGCCCTCGTCAAGGGAACAGCCATTGTTCTGTTGGAGGTTTTTACATTAAAGATGGATGTCGAGGAGGAGGAGGCAAGAAACGGGCCGGTTGACTCTCTGACCTCTTAAACATTCACCTCAGATGTTTTTCTCCCACATCATTTGTATTTAGGGGCCCCAGAATGCAACATGATCAATCCAGGTATTCATTGTCTTGTCTATAATGTAGTTTATTCTATGTAAATCATAATTTGAGAATTCTTTTCTCATTTCATCTGTTTTTTAATATAATATTCTAATTGATAGAATTAGAATATTGAGTCTCAAATAAAAACAGACAATAATGAAACCGTGAAACAAAATACTTGCAATCATAAAAATAAAAATCAATTTAAACAAATTCAAGCACAACAATTAATACACACACTATGATATATCAATCAGCAAAATGCTGAATTTTATCTTCGTACTCCTTGGTTTTTGAGGAACTTTTTCCAAATCCACTGCTCTTCCTTTGGTTCTATACCAGTCAGTATTTCTCCGGTATGATGGAAGATGCCATCTCCTCCACCCATACACTATCAGAGCTATCTCCATTTTTCTCCTGGGTAAGGCAGTCATTCTCCTGGATTCCAGTTAAAGTTAATTGTCTTGAGATAACACTAAGATAATGAATCGATACCTAAAATTCACTATTTAGTTTGGTGAGGGACCTTCAAACCAACGATATCCAAAACAGTCTGAATTAATATTTTCCAGTGTTTTTGTACCTTAAGATATTCCCAGAATAGGTGGAACTGAGTCTGATTCTCATCTTTAAACTTGCATATAATACAAGTATTTGCAAAGTTAGGAGAACAATTATTTAGTATTCCTGGGGTAACACAGTTTCTCATCAAGCTCATTTTAGATCAGAATTGGCTGGTAATGTAAAATCTATCATTGACAACCAGTTATCTTGTCTCCTTAGATTTAAAAGCTACACTAATAATCAGTTAGTTTAGATTTTAAAAGAAAGACTCAGGTAAGGTCACAATACTCATCTAATTAAATGTAATTTATATGAAAAAGTCTCGCATGCAATGTGGCATCTGTCCTTCTTCCTCTTTGCTTTCTTTCTCCTCGATTTTTAAGACAGAGTGAAAATAAGTTGTAGGTGAACCGAAAAATGGTTTATGTTCTGAGATCTGGACGTTTTCTGGATTCAGAAAAGACAATAAAAGTCACCACACCACATTGCAATACCATTAATTTAAACATTTGATTTTAAAGCTATAAATCAATGAAATAGGGGCTTACATCATAATATAATCTTTACAGTTTCATAGCAAGCATGTTTGAATGTACAGATAGCTCAGATCCACTCCAGTACCCATTTTACACAGAGCGGTCCTGCATGCGGACCATTGCATTGGGACCACCATGTGAATGTATTCCTTTAGAAGTCTTTTATCAATCGTTAGTGTGATAAAGAAACATGGAGGCCCTGAAAAAGCACCAAACCCTACTGAACTGTCACGAGTTGTAATTTCCTGGAGCGTCAGAGTAACAATCACACCTGAATTTTGTGGGTGTTTTTGTCCCAACCTGCTCTCCATCCTCCCTTGTGCCTCTGGGTGAGAAGTGTCCGTCAAACCTGCAGATGGGACCTTAATTAACACTGAGCACCCCCTCCCATCGCTGTATGGAAACACAGCCTCTTTCTTCTTGGTGTATCATTTACCATTTCTCTTCTCTTACAAACTTTGACTTACTTGTGACTTTAGTACGGTTCTATTGTTTTCTATATTCATGCAACATTTGGACGTTCTTTTTTTTTCTGCCGAGGCTATTTTATTCATCTGATCGAACCAGAAAAACTACATTTATTTGCTTCTTTTACTTAAAACATTGTGAGAGGCCCTCCATGTTCCCAGAAGAAAATTGAATCTATTTAAGATGAAATATATTCAATCAAGCCAGAATTTTATTCTTCAGTGTGTCTGATGTTCATAAAAGTAAATACACTGAATCGGTAGTCCCAAGGCATTGTCAGCACATGTGAGACAGCTTGTTTCTCCATTATACCATATGTTACTTTAATAGTCAAACTATTCTATTCTTTTTCCTTTTTCTGTTGGCTGCAAAGATATACCACAAATAATAGAAATGCTTGAATGATTAAATCATTTTTATTCACTTATTTTCTCTTACGTTATCCATTCATACAAATTGTCTTAACCGATCAAATCTTATAGGTTTCAAGAAGACTGGAGCAGCTTCCAGAACAACCAGCATGAGTGGTGGATCATCCTTGCCCAGAACCTGTGGGCCTTCATGTGTCCGCCTTACAAGGTGCATTTAACATTTATGGTTTATTATACAACCCTTTAGGTTTGAGGGGAATAGAGCGGAGAGTTGATTCGAAATTAAATTTGTACCACCTACATATGACTGTTTTCTCCACATTTGGATATGCTCTACATGCATTAAATATCAATAGGCGGCCCGCGGTCCGCATCCGGACGGCGAGCTCCCTATCTGCGGACTCTGAGCTGAACGTTTGACAGGTGGGTTTACATGGACAGCCTAATTCCGATTAGATTCGGAAAAAACACAGCAGTGTTTGACACAAAATGGTTTTTCATTGAACTTTGATACCTGAGAGCTTTATATATTTGTTTACCAAAGCATTCTATGGAGGGATTTGTTTTATTTGAGTATTTATTTGAATTTATTTCAAAATGGAAATGGCATTTTATTTTATTTTAGTATGTATTTTTGTTGTTTTGAGTGAAAAGAACATTTTGCCTTGAATATAAGTGTATCATGGCTTGTGGCTTGACCGACTATAATAAATGGACCTTTGACTCGTTGAAAATTATTTTTGTGGACCTTTAGTATTTGTATTGGAGGACCCCTGCAGTAGAAAATTCCTATGCAGAGTAAATATGACTAAAATTGTATATAATTGATTGTTTTATAAACATCATATCTTTTTATCCTCAATCGTTACAGATTTTTGGCCTACAGTTTTTTTTAAACTGGTGCTTTGGCTGTCTGGGCGGGATAGTCCGGGTGGTACCGCCATCCTGAGTAGAACTCAGCAAACGCAGAGACTGGGTAGAGACGGATTGGATTAAATCAGGACATGTAGGTGGAAACTGTCGGATGGATTTTCAGGGATGTTGATTTTGAGATAGATTCTTGATTTTCTTCCATGTTAGGGGCAGGATCATGGAACAGCTTTTTCAAAGATGAGGTCAGTAAGTTACTCATTCAAAAATTATCTGTAATAAGAGAGAAAAATAATATCCAGAAGTTGTTCAATTTTACAAAAAAAAGGCTTTTTTTGTACTTTTTCTGTTTCTAGTTTTATTTAATAATATTTGTATTATTTATTTATATATATTTTATTTATATATAATAATAATAATAATATAATAATACATTTAATTTATAATGCACTTTACATTTTGATGAAATCTCAAAGTGCTACAAAGTAAAAGCAGATAAAAGCATCAATAAAAAAATAAAATAATAACTATATAAAAACATGACCAAAAAGCAGCAATGTTAATTAAAGTTATAGGTTCTGCTAAAAAGGAAAGTTTTAAGTCCTTTTTTAAATGTGTCAGTCGTCTGTGGAGCCCTCAGATGGTCAGGGAGGGCATTCCACAGACAAGGGGCAGCAGAACAGAAAGCCCGATCACCCATGGTGCTGAGCTTAGTCCGGGGAAGGAGGAGGCGGTATGAGTGGGTAGAACGGAGGGATCGTGTTGAGGTC
>VRLP01008368.1:0-17009 GCA_009660295.1 Lophius piscatorius
TATATCCTACCTGTCCTATCTTATATCCTACCTGTCCTATCCTCTACCTGTAGGTATAAAGTTCATCACACTGTCCTCCACAGAGTGAAGGTTCTAGACTGTAGAAGAAGGATCATGTTTTTATAACATCACCAAAGTGCAGTAAAAATAAAGTTGTACACGTATGTATGTTTGTAACGTTGATTGACAAGCCCTGAATGATGCGTTTATGTTCGTTCATAGCAGGTTGAATGTTCTTTGGTCACCTGAAGAAAACCATCAAACGTGACATTTACAAAGATTAAGTCACGATAAAACCGTCGTTTCTGCTGACGGGCATCAAATGATCCTTTTACATACGTTGATCGTTTTTAACACTATTTCTTTGCAGTGCAGCAACTCCTTCTCCTCCCGTCCTGCTCTGAGTCCCCCTGCTGACCTCTAGGGGGCAGTGTGGGAGTCTGCCGGCTCAAGGTGTCGCCCGTTTGAAACAAGCCCACCTTCAAAACTACATGGATTTCCAAGTTTTTTCCACCAGTTGATGAGGTTCGGTGACGATCGTGGCTTTTTTAAAGAAACATTCGTATATTCAACTTTATGCAAATTAGGATTTTTAGGATCATTGCCCACTGGCACATCTTTAGTAAGAAAGTTGTGTGTGCGTGTGTGTGTGTGTGTGTGTGTGTGTGTGTGTGTGTGTGTGCGTGTCCGTAGTCCATCTGTGGCAGAACAAGAAGGTTCCTGTGTCATTACCCACTCCACTGCACTAACATCCTCCATTAACAGCAGCCAGATACTGATGACATGTTTCCAGGATGTTGCTCCGCCGCTGTGACCGATCTCCTCACACTCTGCTGGCCTCCAAACCGCCATCTGAAAGCAAAGGTGGCACAGACCTGAAATGAAGGCAGCAAACATTCGGCGCCTTTCCAACCGCCGCCGCCGCCACTGCTGCTCTTTCAGCCTGCAAGGGGAAATAAAAGTGACTCAGGAGCTGGTAGATATTAATGTCTGCAGGTGTAAAGGAATTTACAGCGTGTTTTTTCCCCCTGGCTGCCTGTGCGCCGCATAATTAGTAAGAGCTTGACCTTGACTTGTATCATTAATTCACTGAGTGGACTGTCGGCTTCTCTCGCCAGCTGGGCTTAGGACGGCGACCTCCCTGAAGGTCAAGCACTCTTCTCCAGAGTTTTCTTTGAGGGTGGAGGCCGTGTCAGTCTGTCCTCACCATTTTATGACTCCACAGCCAAAACAAGTTCCAACCGGGTTAAAGCCGCCTTTAAACATCGACTAACACTCGACATCGGCGCCTCCTGCGTTCAAATGTAGGACTTGAGGTTTGATATGAGGTCGGAGGTTATTCCCCGACGCTTGACATCAGCTCTGGTGTTTGTGTGCCGCAAAGCCAGGGCCGGATCTACTTGGAACCAGGGCCGGATCTACTCGGGGGCCTCAGGGCAGCAGTTGCCACCCCTAGAATAAGTTTTACCAACATTTGATATAATAAGTATGAAATGAAAGTCATCATCAGTTAATGTGATGTATATGAAACTCATCTTTCCGAGTGCAAGTGAATGCAGCGCCCCCAGACACACACACACACACACACACACACACACACACACACACACACCATCGTGCACATGTATGTATATGTCCGAGGATCGTCCCCCCCACAACATATGTGAGAAAAGGTCAGAACCGAACAATGAGACCCGTATCGTTAAAGCAGCAGAGTAGTTTAAGACGGACCAGAGAAAAAGTCATCAGAACCAGCCCAACAATCTCCTGACCCTCCTCCAGTGTTCTTCCTCTCAGGCTGGAATGAAAGTTTTGTCAGGAGAGGCGGAGCCTCTGTTAAGCAACAATGGGATGGCAGCAGGTGAGCAGCTGAGTTAGCGGTTCAGGAAACCCAATTAGGGCCCGGATCCCGCCTGCATTCCCTTTATTACAGGGGGGCTAACAGAGTCCCGCCGCTCCCTGAGACAAGCTAAAGTCCCAGCAGAGACCACCTGAGACGCCCTCCGTCCTCCTCCGGCCCGCCACAGCTGGAACCTAACCCAATCAAATCAGATATTTTGTGGAGTTCTAGTCGAGAGAATCTCCACCTCCCCGACCGACACCAGCACCTGCTGCAGAATTACATTAAGGGTCCATCAACCACCAGACAAATCCAATTGCCGTTTCAGGAGCGGGATCAGGGTTAAATGAGCCTTTCAGGAGATTTGGACCCGGCTGACTTTTTTTTAAAAAGCTCATCAAGCAATGCACTTATCCTTGGCGTGACCTTTAGACCCCGGCGCCTCCGAGGAGCTTCTCCTCCGCCTCTGTTTACAGGGATACAATGTCCTCCACCTCCTCCTTGTTTGCGCTGCTGCAGAGCCCGATCAAATAAAGCCCGGCTGATTGAGGCAGGGACCTGCAGGGACGACCACGTCTGCGGCGTGACGCGGCCGTCTCGGGTGAAATGAGCTGGAAACGCCGCTGTCACCCGACCAGGAGCGAGGAGGGAAATGGATTGTCGTCGGAGCCGGATCGGACTTTTGATAACAGGCGGGCTGGCCTTTGTGTGAGCGGACACACTGATGTGCAGTTAGTGGAGGCAGTCATCCTCGGAGTCCATACGAGTCGCGTGATCCGTGAAGGGCAGAGGTCAACAAAGGTCAAACGTTGGCTCGCTACATCAGCAATGAAGCAGTCCTACAAGATTACCCACCTGCTAAATGTGTGTGTGTGTGTGTGTGTGTGTGTGTGTGTGTGTGTGTGTGTGTGTGGGTGGGGGGGGATCATCCACAGATATCTGATATGAATACATCTGGAGCTCAGACGAGGACACGTCTGGTTCTGCAGCATCGTCATCGTCACCAGAGGTGGTCATAGATTTCTTTTCTTTTCTTCTGCATCTATTCACAGAGTCAAACTTCTGGGAAGTTCCTTTTCTCCCCCTGATACAAACCTCATCTTTTTTTTCTTCAGTTCAAAATGAAATCTGCATTCCAAAGATACACCTCCGAAAGCCGCGGCGCCATTTCCCCCGCGAGCCCCTGATGTGTTTTGCTCCCGACCGGAGGACTTTCAGCGACGCATCGGCGGTTCCTTGTATCAACAGCCGACTCAGTGGTGACTAATAGCAGCGGCTCTTGTGGATTTTACTGCAGGGGAAGAAGGAGGGAAAGGTAGGACGAGTCTTTCCAGCAGTAATTCCATCATCTGGAGTCGTCTCATTAAAATCCACAGCATAAATCAAAATGTAAATTTAGATTGTTTTCTTTGTGAAAAGCAGAAATCCATCAAGAGACTGATGATGATGATGATTAGGACTTCTATTTTCTTACAGAGACTGTATCTGAGCAGAACTGATGCCCCACATCCAGAAGGTTCCTGGTTCAAATCCCCCCTCTGGTCATGGGTTCTTCATGTGGGTTCTCTCCAGCTTCTCCAATTCACTCCACATGTTTCAGATGAATCGACTGGAGGAGATCTCTTCTAGCATTTATCATATTTTACCTGATACTTCCTATTTCACTCACTAGGGGGAGCTTTCTTACAATAAAAACTCTTTGTTGGACAGAACTTCTTAAACATCGGCCCGATTCGGTCCAAATATGTAGCCTATGAACGGACTGGAGGAGATCCATGGTTTCATCTTTCACTACAATAGTTCATGTTTTACTCACGAGTCACAAACCAAAGGTCCAACGCCGAGAAGAAGAACAGCCGGTATCTTCACGTTGGAGTGTTGGTCTCTGGGAGGAAGCTGAGAACCAGGATGTAAACCGCGCAGACACGGTGAGAACATGCTAACGCCTCACATGTCGCTTCATTTCAAAGCCACCTCCACCATATCAAGGTGGTGTTCCACCACATGAAGGTGGTGTTCCACCACATGAAGGTGGTGTTCCACCACATGAAGGTGGTGTTCCACCACATGAAGGTGGTGTTCCACCACATGAAGGTGGTGTTCCACAATTCTCCTTCCTGCTGGAACTCAACGTCTGTTTGACGTCAGACTGGATCGTAACGCTGACGGCCTGCATGACGGGGAGTTTGTTCAAAAATCCATCATTCTTGTTCAGGCAGGACCTGAATCAACAACAACAACAACAACAACAACAACCCGCCTTTTATCAGCGGTGAGAACCGCCATGGCCCTGTGTGTGATGGCTCTAATGGTGGAGAAGCTGAGGGCAGTTTAGAGGATTGATTAAGGGATTTGGTTTCACGTCGAACAAACCGAAGAGGGAGCCAAGGTCACAGCTGGGGGGCCGAGACAAACAGATCTACCTATCAGCTGCTCCTCTCACCCATGCAGGGTACCACTCACAAACACTCCCAGAAACAAAACGGACCCCTCCAGTCACTTTACCCTCACTGTGTTTTCAGTCATGCAGGAACACCCAGAGTCACGTACCCCCCCACAGTCATGTACCCCCCACAGTCACGTACACCCCAAGTCATTTATGCCCCCACAGTCATGTACCCCCCACAGTCACGTACACCCCAAGTCATTTATGCCCCCATAGTCATGTACCCCCCACAGTCATGTACGCCCCCAGTCATTTATGCCCCCACAGTCATGTACCCCCCACAGTCACGTACCCCCCCACAGTCATGTAATCCCCACAGTCACATACCCCCCCACGGTCACGTACCCCCACACAGTCATGTAACCCCCAGTCATTTACACCCCCCACAGTCACGGACCCCCAAAGTCACGTACGCCCCCAAAGTCACGTACCCCCCCAGTCACGTACCCCCCCCAGTCACGTACCCCCAAAGTCACGTATCCCCCTACATTCACGTACCCCCCCACAAACACACACACACAATCACGTACCCTCCCACACAGTCACATACTGTGATTTGATACCTGGAACACGTTGAACCCCTGAGGGTCAGGAAACGTGTCGTTGTCTTCTTCTTCTTCTTCTTCTTCTTCTTCTTCTTCTTCTTCTTCTTCTTCTTCTGGATTCAGGTTCAGCCTTCAGGTAAAACTTCTCCAATATGACGCCATCTCTCTCTCTCTCTCTCTCTCTCTCTCTCGCTCTCTCTCTCTCTCTCTCTCTTCATGGTGGGTCAGTGTCAGCGTTGAAGATAGTGGGCGGTGCCATAATTAGCCAATTCGATCTTCTAAAAGAAGATCATCTTCCTCTGGAAAAGACTTATTCCACACTTTCAGCCTAATTGCCCAAACAATTATGTTAATTAGGAGGTTCTGTATTTAAAGCAGCGCCTCTTTGTCCTTAAACACAAACTTATTCTAACTTGGTAGAATAAGTCATGATAAATGGATTTTCTCTCATAGAGAACTTCTTCTGGTCCACCAAACCCTCAAAGTACTTCAACGCTTTCTACCTTCACACACACACACACACACACACACACACACACACACACACACACACACACACAAACACACACACACACACACACACACACGTACACACACACACACATTCACACACACATTTATACACACACATTCATACTCACACACATTCACCCACACACACATTCTCACACACATTTATACACACACATTCATACTCACACACATTCACACACGCATTAATGCACTGATGAGAGATGATGTCATATAAGGGGCGGACCTTCTCATCAGATCTAATACTTCCTGGGAACATTCTCTGCTCACTCGTTCACTGACACTCAAACACCAGTGGAGCAGCGATCCAGTCCGTTTGTATCTCAGTATCTGGTCCAAGGACACTTCAGCCTGCAGCAGCAGCTGGACCTGGACCTGGACCCATTTAGAAGACGACCCGTTCTCCTTCACGGAACCTTAACCCTTTCATGTCCTGCTGAAACGGTTTGGTTGAACTCATTTTCAGTCACTATTTCTTATTGAAGGATGTGTTTGAACCCGTTTATAATCGGACCCGGTGGTAGAGTGTATATGATTAAGAGTAAGTGCCGAGGACAGAACCCTGGAGGACACCACAGGGTTAGCCTGCCACTGAGGAAGAGGAGTTACCCGGGAATATTGAGAAAGACCCGTTTAATAAGTTGGATTCTTTTTTGTTGTAATTTATATTATGTGAGGAGTTTAACAGAATTATGTAACGTGACACGATCCAATAGTTTTATAAAAACATCCTTCACCAGATGGGTGACGAGGTTCTTCTTCATGATGAAGGTCCCTCTTCATCATGAAGGAGGAAATGGTTTAAAGTCTGATGTTTCATCATTTGATGGTAAAGTTAAGGTGTTTAAAGATATCTAACTAATAAAGGAAATAAAAGATGTTCTTTTTCTTCCATAGTTTTGTTCCTCCTGGCGAGAAGGTTAAAGGGTTCTGGTAGAGGTCCGGTCGTTTGGGTTCAACGGCACCGATGAAGCCTTTCTGCTGCGTGTGATGGAGAGACTCAGTCCAGGTTCTGTGAGCCCCTAGATATTAAACATTTTCTAAAAATAAAGAACACGACTGCAAATATCATGTGGCTCCTCTCAGTGGACTCGTAGGAACATCAGAGAGTGGCAGAACCGGACCACACACCGTGTTTCCCCCCGTCTCAGAGATGTTTTTGCCTCTGGCCCGGTTCCTTCCAGCTGGTCACATCTGTGTGAACGAGCAGAACAGGAGCGGCACCACGGCACTCCAGAGCCGTTGTTGCTAGGCAACCTTAAAACTGGAGGGGATCGGGGATGTGTGCTGTGTGCTGAATGGGCCGGGTTTAGTGAAGAGGTGTCGGGTTTTCTGCCGTCTCGTCAAATCAGAGATTTAGAGTTCATGAAGAATCGACCGCTGCGATGAAAGACCCTCAAACTCCACCGTTTACATAGTTGAGCTCGATATCGCGCCGTAACCTCAGAATCTTCTAATCCTGCGTTGTGTTCTGGACCGGTTCGAAATCAGAGAAGGTCCGGAGGAACTCAGAGTGACAGAAACATGACAAACATAGATGTATGTCAGTTAGAGCCGTAAACCTGTGGAACATGTTTCAAACATGTTGATCTAAGTAGTGGACCGCTGCCGACACCGACAACAAGGTGTAACCCTGAAAGGTCCCCAGTCCCCTGCATATTACAAGCAATCCCCCTCATCGAACTCTTCTTCAAATGAAGGTTATGATATTGAGATTCTGAAACACCAACATCTAACTTAACTTATAGTGTTTAGAGGAAACTCGGAGTTACTGAAGCCTGAGATGAGGAGAAACTCTGGGTTTTATCATTCCAGAACGTGAGCTAAATCAAACTCAGTCGCCGTGGTAACTCACCTGACTCCTCCTCCTCCTGAGTCAGAAGCAGAGCTGTCAGACGATGACCTGTCCGTCAGTCATCTGTCAGATTCTAGACGCCAGGAGAGGACTGAGAACCCAGATTGAACCTGCCTGTTTCTCTGGAGGACGTTCTCCAGCCGTCCATCTCAAACATCTCACAGCGAGGACGTGTCTCACCTCCACACAGAAGCTTCTTCTCAAACATGTCTGAATGTTCCGGTTCCACCCAGGATTAACTCTGGATTTAGATTTTACTCTTTCTTAGTGCCCATAAATGAAACTAAACATCTGTTTGACCTTGTGCTTCGCTTGATGCCGTCATCACGCCATGTCCTACCGTCTCGCCAAGGACACGCCATCCTAATTGCTGCAAGTTATTCAATTATGATCCAATTCTGCGGCGTCAACAGGGGGCAGGAAGTGCGACGGCACATTAGAAAAGGATGATTTCCTGGGCTGTCAGGAGATGTACTCTGCTTCTTCTTCTACCCGAGTCAAAACAAAAGGAAGACTTTCCTCTTCTTCTGTGACGTCTCATTAACTCTTTACTCTCACAGGGAAGCCAGCTTCATGCTACATTAGGAATAACGCCGTATGGATTTCACATGAAACCACTTTTCTTCAGAGAATCTTACGAGGCGCCGTTCGTAAAGCAGCACATTCTCATTTCCCAATTTTATCTCCAAACAACGTTTAAAAGACAGTGTCCAATGTTTAAAGTCACTTTTTATAAAAAGAATCACATTAACGGCATATTTATTTACCTTCCTAGGAAATATGCGATAAAGAAATGTCTACTTATCAAATAAAAATATATATCTATATTATATATATAGATATATATCTTACTTTTATATTATACATCTAACTTTTTGGATCGTCTGTTTCCAAGTTTAGATTCATATCTCTAAATCTTTACATTAAATCTGAACGTTTAGCACAATACTAAACATTTAGCTAAAATGCTAATTTACAGTGACGCCAGGGGAAGTACCAAAATAAGAGCTTGGTGACGAAAACCACTTTTGAGTAAAGATGCACCGATTTAATCTTGTCTGATACTGATTTCTTTCTTTAAAGTTGAAAAACTATAATAAGTAATGTATTTTAGATGCTCTTATTTTGAAGGATTGCGGAGGAAGTAGCAAGGCTGGTCATTGCTACATTATGTGTGAGTATTCTGACCTGTGGAAATGAATGTTCCCTCCGTCCTTTAACCAACTCTAAGACATTTGGAAGTGAAAATAAAACTTTGTACGCCTCGTTCGGTCTGTTATATGTTTATTATTATTATTATTAAGTCTTGTTTTTGTCTTTTTTATGTTGTTCAGGTTTGAATCTGATGAATGTCACCCGGCCGATGATCAGCGAATAAAGTTTGATGGGGAAAAAAAATTTGTTTTCGGTTGCTGTTAAACATCGTTTAAAAGTGCCAGGGATAAGAATCGGCTACAAGTTAGACACTGGGTCAGAACCAGCTCAGAACCCACCTTGGTTCAAAATTGGGCTTTATCGTAGAAGGGGTTTTCTTCTTCGAGCTTTTATTTTGGCGCTACCGCTAACTTCGGGATAAGTTTGCATTTTAGCAAAAATACTTCGTTTTCTTTTAATATTTACAGTTGGATTTAGATTCAGCATTTAAGCGTAACATTTATTTTTTAATATTTAGACATTTTATTTAACACTTATTTCCTAGGAAGGTTATTATGACTAAGTTCGTAAAGTTGCTGCAATTTTTTATTTTTTTTAAAATAGTGACTTTAAAAAATTTGACATTCCTTTTTTAAAGGTTGTTTGGAGATAAATGTGTCAAAAAGTTTCAGTTAAAATCAGAATGTGTTACTTTATAAACCTGACAGTCAGGAGGGCGAGGAGAATCCCGATGGCCGCCTCCTCGTCTCTGCTCATAAAGCGATGAGGTCGGCAGTCTGGATCCTGTGAACTGTAATCATGAGGTGTCACTCATGGGCCTGGAGCTTTCACTCAGGACTCCATCGGCGCTGGACGGCTTACAGGCAAATCAACACCGGCGCCAGGTGGACAGGAAGGAGCGGCTGATTGACAGCTCCCTCCGTCTGTCAGCTGACGGTTGAGCAGAAATCGAAACCCGGCCTTCCTGCAAACTTTATGAGGCGCCGTTTGTGAAAGTAGGACCTGCTGGTTTCAACGGCATTATTTTTACACATTTAGCTCCCAATGTTAAATTCGGACCAAAACTTCTGGTTAGCTACCAGAACCCCGCCCCCAATCTCTGACATCACTGCTTTCTGCTCAAGCAGCTGTTTAGGGACCAGGGGGACCCAGAACCAGATCAGAAACCACCCTGGTGCTGCATCTACTGTGTATAGAAGTCATTGTTTTTATTTTAGTATTTATGCTGATGTCACTGTAAATATACACTTTTTTTTCTTTTTTGAAACATTTAAGTCCAACATTTAGATTCAGATTAAACATTTGGAGCCAAATGTGGTAAAAAAAAACGTTGCTGTTAAAATCGACATGTGTTACGATTCACTCAGCCTCTCTCTCCGTACAGGACGCTTGATCCATCAAATGTAGTGTTCTGGTTCTGGAGCGGCCGACCGGACCTGGGAGGAATCAGCAGATATATCTATATATCTATATATATATATATATATATATTTGTATATGAACCTGGGTGTGTTTTACACGTGTAAATTTATAAGTGACCAAAGCTGAATAAACTCTAATCTAAAGTAAAGTGAAGGGCTTTGGAGAAAAAGTCTAACTTTAACTCTTCAGTATCCTGCAGATCCAAACGCCTCATAAACCTTTAAGTGCCTTCATCCAGAGCTGTTATAACATAAGTCACTCACAGACACAACGGGGGTCCCTCACAACCCTCCAACCCCCCACCCCTTTGATTGTTAAAATACTGACACTGTAATTTACAGCTAAGAAGGAATCTGGTAATCAGCCCCAAGTATCAAGACAAATACAAATAAAAAAAGGAATAATGTCTCCACAGGGACGGAGTATTATTACTGTTATTACTGGAGACGCTGAGGGAAGTGGAGTATCACCGCTGACATCATCGTCCTCCCATCTCTCTCTCTCGCTCTCTTGCCAACTCTCTCTCGTCTCTCTCTCTCTGTCGCTCTCTCTCTCTCTCTCTCTCGTCTCTCTCTCGCTCCCTCGTCTCTTGTATGTCTCTCTCTCGTCTCTCTCTCTGTCGCTCTCTCTCTCTCTCTCGTCTCTCTCTCGCTCCCTCTCTGATGTCTCTCTCATCTCTCTCTCTCTGTCTGCCTCTCTCTCTCTCTCTCTCTGTCGCTCTCTCTCTCCCCCTCTCTCTCTGTCGCTCTCTCTCTGTTTCTCTCTCTCTCTCTCCCCCTCTCTCTCTCTGTCGCTCTCTCTCTCTCTCTCTCTCTGTCGCCCTCTCTCTCTGTCGCTCTTTCTCTGTTTCTCTCTCTCTCTCTCCCCCTCTCTCTCTCTGTCGCTCTCTCTCTCCGTCTCTCTCACAAAGGGCGGCAATTTCTCAACCGTTGGTCCGATTTAGTCCAGATCTACTTCGTGGCGCTTCAGAGATTCTCATCCGTAACTTTTCAACCATAAGTCCAACTGTGACTATAATAAAAGTTATTATATATATATATAATATTTTAACACTATGTCTGATGGAGCACATAGTAAACAACAAACAACACAATTCAATAATCCCACGCTGTCGTCTCACACAGAAAGGGTGTATGAGACAAAAAACAACAATCCCCCGATGAACTCCTCAGATTAAATGAGACGCATTAATAATCTCCAACACTCCATAGTGACTAACTGTTTCTATGATGTCATCAGTCTGTTCTAGGATCAGATCCCATAGTGACTCTACCTAACTGTTTCTATGATGTCATCAGTCTGTTCTAGGATCAGATCCCATAGTGACTCAAAGATGAAGATAAATACAGATAAAACTAGTTTTTCTGAGTTCAGGAATAAAACAAAACAGATTTTCTTGAATAAATTCATGAGAGATAAATTGAAATAGACTGATGATACGGAAGTTATGATCAAAAAACAGTGTTCTTTTCAAACCCCCCCCCAGTGATTGAATTAGCAATAACAGTAAAACATGACAAGTTCTCCCCCTAGAGAGAAAATATGAACTATTAAATATAAATATCATCTCCACCAAATTCAGACTAAATTGAACCAACAGTCAAGAAATGATGGCCCAGAAACTTTTGGTGTTTAAACTCGCCCTAGTGTTCAAATAAGCGACAGACCTTCCCCATGTCACTCCTGTTCTTCCTCACACTAAGATCTACGTGTGAAAAAGGTTTGAAGACGATCCGTGACTCTGTTTCCGTGTTATCGCGGGACATGAAGACTCTGCGGCGGACGCACTGATGATGATTCCATATGATTAAATCGGTCCCTTGTGTCATTACAGCCATAATAACACTTGGTTCTGGTTCTGTTTTCAGAAGGAGGCCATGTTTTCGCCCACATCCTCCAAAAGTGGCTGCGACAGCTTTTATTTCCATTCGGCGTTTCCTCTCACCACAGAAATTCTTGCTACATGATGTTTGCCTCCCATAAAAGCTGAGGAGAGAGAGGATCTGTGCTCCTGGGGTTTCCTTTGGAATTCATGCGAGAGACTCCCTGCCGTCAGCAACGTTTAGCGGGCAGCGCCGGGACCACGCCGGGACCGCCTGCACCAAAATAGGAGCATTACTGAGGATGTTAGGGGAGGCTGGGCCGTCACGGACCCCCGTGGAGCTAAACGGGCCGGGCTGACTCTCAGACATGGACACACTGAAGGACAAGAAGGACGCCCATGTGAGCTGGTACGGAGAGAGAGAGAGAGAGAGAGAGGCAGAGAGGGAGAGAGCGAGAGAGAGAGAGAGACAGACAGACACAGAGTTCCTCCAAGTCTTAACGTTCCCCTTCTTTTTTTTAACTCAGTATTTTTAAGGTTTTAACTTATTAACTTATTACCACATTGTGTTTATGTGCCAGAAGATTCAATATTTGTTGATTTGTTAAACTTATAAAGTTCCACGTTCCTCGTTTCCCCTCGGACTAAGAGCCTAAAATTACTTTAATTACTTTCTTTTCTTGTAATCTGAATTTTAAATTTTTGAATTTACATACATTTGTTTGTTAGCGTCACGTGTTTTCTGGATTCCAGAACATGTGAAATCCACAGACTCTGTGGTAATTAAAGACATTTCTCAGACAAACCTTTTCTCGATTAAATTCATTTTTCTTCTTCTGTCTGTCGTCTTACAGATGATCATCCTACGGTTCTGTGATTGACATGGAGGCGTTTCAGGCTCTCTCATCAACGACGGCAGGAAAAAGAACAGGAAAGAGAACAGCAGTTGTGTCATTAAGGAGAACGTGATGTACGACAGGTGTGCATGAATACGGACCCTGAGAGTAACGGGCGCAGCAGGAATGGAGGACGGACCACCAGACAGTAAACGGGCACCGAACCGCTGACCTCAGCAGAAAAGTAACCGCCCTCATGTTTGAGGGCGTTAAACGATGCTGTTCTACAAGCATCTCATAAATGTCCAGATGTGACGGCTGGGTTCGATGAAGATTGGGAGGAAGGATCCTCCCTCTTGTGGGAGACTGGAGCAAGGTCAGGACCGTCAGAACCCCCCCGATCCAGGGGACGTGGACTCCTCCACGCCATCTCTCTCCTCCATCTCCTGCCCTCGGCGGTTTCTCATCAGCTGTTTCCACCTTCATGAAGCAGATATCCAAAAAGAAGAGCTTGTATTTCTCAGCGAGGTCATTCCAAACGTAATCTTGGTTCTGGTTTAACCCTACCTGAGTCAGAACTGCATCATTTAGTTATTCAGCTCCAACCGATGACCAGACATTCTCCTCCAGAGTTTGTTTGTTTGTCTCGCTGCTCACTCCCATTTTCTCCCAGATCACATTTTATTTTTGTGAAGAAGTCCGCGTCACCGTTACGTAACTATGTTACCGTTACCGTTTTACCGTTACCGGTCAAAAACATGTCAAACGCTAAAACAAACGCCCCAAAGAAATAAAGCTAGTATTTAAATCCTGCTTCTGAAGACGGTTTGTTGAAGTGATGATGATTCAGTCACTTCCTCACTTCATCGCCTTTAACATGATTAGGTACTGATCCGGTCCGGTGGGTTTAATGACCCTAACTAGTAACTTTATCGGAAGCATTTTATTTTGAAGATCTGAGGCGGTTCAATCAGAACCAGATCCAATATTGTCTCGGCACATAAAGACGTTTAAAGGGTCTATGGCGTCACATGTCATATCCCAGCATGAGTTATTTGACTTCCTGTTTCCAGACGTGCCTTTGCTCAGTTTTACAGAATCGTGTGGAGGTCCTGGTTCTTTCCTTCAGGCGGAGTCAGACAGCAGCATCTTCTTTCCTCTCCTGGTTCTTACAGCAGGTCCAGCAATCACACTTTGCTTCGCCTAAAGATTAATATTCAAATAAGATCAATTCAAAGTTCCATTTCTTAATCATGAATTATTCACCGGTGGAATGGTTCTGGAGCGGCACCAGACGTGTCCTGTAGTCCTGGGCTATCATTATCTGTATAAACGGGATTAAAAATGTACGTCTGGCCCGAGGACCGCCTTTAAAATTCCTCCGCCGCGCTCCAAAAGACATTTCTGAGACACATGGTATTTTCAAACAACTTTCTTCAAATACATGCAAAGCAGCTGCAACTGGAACTGTGAGTGCGATGAAACGTTCATCAATGTGAAGAAGAGTAACCTGAAGGTTCATCAGACGCCTGAACACAGAGACTCCAACCAGCTCCGGTCATAAAGTTCTTTCAACGGTATTTCCCTCCGTTAAATTGTGTCGGAGCTACAAAATAAAATTCAACATGAAAGCGTTCCTATGCTATGGGTATATACCCGAAAAGTCCCCCAACCCCTGCATTGTACAGGCAATCGCCCCGACGCAAGTCTTCAAATTAAAGGTGAGGTTATGTCCACAATAATGTTTTGTAAAGTGAGTGTTATCATAAAATAGGGTTTATTCTGGATGCAGCTGCTTGAGTTGATTCAGGCGCACAAATATGGACTAAAATGGAGCCGATGGTGAAAAAGTTTGTCCTAAAAACTGTTTTTTAAAAACTGTTTGCCCCAGTGAGAACAAAATGAATCTTATAGTGAAACACTCCAGAAGATAATCTCCTCCGTCGAATCATCTGCAGCGAAAACGGACTAAATCAGATCGACGGGTGAGAAATGATGGCCCGAAAAGATTTGGGGGATAGAGCGCCCCCTAGTGTCAGGAATGTAAAACCCACGATTCCCCAAATCAATCCAGTTCTTCCTCTCACTAAGGCATACAGGGGTGTGAAGTTTGAAATGATCCATGAAACCATGTTTGCCTTATATCCGGGAAACAGCACTTATTTTTATATATATATATATATATATATATATATATATATATTAAAAAACTCCCCCTAGTGAGTAAAGTATGAACTATTAGAGTTAAAGGTGACATATGGAAGATAGATATCCTCCAGTCGAGTCAGGGGAACCAAAGTTGGACTGAATTATACCAACGTTTACGGATGTATTAATATATATTAAGATTTACTGAAGGAAATATACAACTGACCCATCCTCATCAATCTTCCTCACGCTAAGACCTCTGTGGATATAAAATATGAACGATCCTCCACCTGAGCCCGTTTGTATAAAACCTCTTACCTGTCGGGATCATGGCGTTTGATGAAATACTGACAGCTGAGGTGTTTGTTGAAAGTGTCGATGATCGATGAGTCGTAAATCTCAGAAGTTGTTGCTCGGCTGCGTTCTTCATCACCGCCAAGAGTCGTCACAGATGGGAGTTCAGAGCCAAACCGACCCCCCCCGGCGCTCGGCAACCACTAAACCACTAAAAGTGGGCGGGTACGGGAGACGCTGGAGGGTGGGGAAACTGGGACGCACAGCGGGAGCAGGTTCTGAAGAGGGTCCAGGTCTGGACCTGCAGGAAAGTTCTGCATCACACGTCTACAAACACAAGGGAGTGTGAGTTCCTGAGGGCGGGCTGCCGTCTGGATCGAGGCCAAGGATGGCCTGGACAAAGGGGTCTGCATGCTCATCTGTCCGACCTTCAGAGCCCCCCCCCCCCATCAACCCTGACAGCGGACCTGGTGGCAGCAGCAGAATTTATGCAGAGTTGTGACACCATGTCTGAGGTGATAATTACATTCAGGCAAAATACAGACTTGGCTTATCTCACGCCAATTCACCGCATGAGACACAGACCGGGGGGGGGGTCCTGGACCAGATGAGGTCCGCGGGTTAATATTAGTCTTCTCTTGGTAGAGCTCTAAAAAGTAAAGTAAAGAACTGGTTCCAGCTGGACTGGACCCACCCAGACCCGGTCCACACCAGCCCAGTTCAACCACATCATCACCTCCTTGGACCCTCTTCAGAAGCAGGACGTTGGCTCCAAGGGCTCACCGGTAGGACACTATGCCAAAATGGACAGAAACTCCCGATGAGGTGAGAAAGAAAGTGGTTGAAATCCATCTTTCTGTGAATGTTGAGAAGTTACTCCTAAGTTCTGGGAGTCCACCGTGAGACACGTCACCTACCAACGCAGAAGACCTGGAACCATAAGGATCTTCCATAATTAGTCCAAGACTCCAAAAAAGACATCCAGCCAGAAGAGTTAGTCCTCGTCTGATTGGCTCCACAGGAACACATTTAGACTTTTGGAGTGTCCTTGTCTTAGTCTGGACCTGATCCCTGTTGAGACTGAGGCTGGTCCTGAAGGGATCAGTCCATGCTCCAGTGTGGCGGTTCTGTCCAAGAGGAGCGGGTCAAAACTCATCTTTCCAAACATTTCTGCTTCGCTTTGCCTCGGGTTACTTTTATTACAATTAATTAAGTTTGAGGGTCCGACAGGTTCAGTGTGGGATTCCGGCGGAAGACATAAACGCGGCGCCGTCGGGGACGGCGTGAATACGTGAGGACATTCGTGAGTTTGCATCTCGATGAAGTCACGTTTTCCTCGCGTCCCTCTCGTTATGTTTTCCGCCTGAACAGAAATGAAAGAGTTAATGACTATGTCAGATTGTGACACTGGCATTTCCCCCGACATCTTCAATCCCCCTTTTACATTCTCGACCGAAGCTCGCCATTAACCGGGGCCGCCGTGAAAGGCCAGGCTGGATTAAGGTATTATTGTGATGGTGCGTTACCTTTAGGACAGGCGGGCCGACGGAAGACCTAAATCCCTGTCTGGAGCAGAGAAGGCCTCTGGTGAGGTCTCATCAGTCCCCCGTGCCTCGCCCCCCCTGTCAGACCACGGAGACCAGGACACGTGAGGCTGGATGGAATTCCTTTGTCCTCTAACGCTTTCCTCATTTCCGAGTTGGAAGAAGTCAAATGAAACTAGGAGGAACACGAGGAGATCCACGCCTCTGGCTCGCATCCAGGAACTCCTTTTTGTGGGTAAACAGTCTAATATTTAGCTCCGCCCCCTTTTGCCACAGTAACAGTCTGAGTCTCCTTCTGTGGTCTGTGAGGAGGTCTGAGGACACCTCCTCAGACCTCAGATCTGAGACCATTCCTCCACACAGAACCTCTCCACCTCCTTCAGGGTCTGAGGTCCACGCTGGTGGACTCTCCTCTGCAGCAAATCCCACAGATGTTCTGGTGGGTTTTGGTCAGTTGACTGGGATGGTCATGGCAGAACCTTTATTCTGTGACCTCTGAACCATTCTTGGGTTGATGTTGAGGTGATCTTCAGAACATTGTCCTGCTGGAAGGTCCAACCACGACCCACTT
>VRLP01008369.1:0-12500 GCA_009660295.1 Lophius piscatorius
GTGTCTGTGTGTGTGTGTGTATGTGTTTGTGAGTGTGTGTGTGTGTCTGTGTGTGTGTGAGTGTGTGTGTGTGTGTGTGTGTGTGTGTGTGTGTGTGTGTGTGTGTGTGTGTGTGAGTGTGTGTGGGTGTGTGTGTGTGTGTGTGTGTGTGTGAGTGTGTGTGTGTGTGTGTGTGAGTGTGTGTGTGTGTTCGTGTGTTTGTTTGTGTGAGTGTGTGTGTGAGTGTGTGTGTGTGTGTGCGTGTGTATGTGTGAGTGTGTGTGAGTGTGTGAGTGTGTGTGAGTGTGTGTGTGTGTGTGTGAGTGTGAGTGTGTGTGTGAGTGTGTGTGTGTGTGTGTGTGTGTGTGTGTGAGTGTGTGTGTCTGTGTGTGTGTGTGTGAGTGTGAGTGTGTGTGTGTGTGTGTGTGTGTGTGTGTGTCTGTGTCCAGCCAAAGGAAAGTGATATGATTTGTTTTTTGGAGGAAACTGAAAACGTTGAGGCGTCTCTCAGATTTGCTCTGAGAACAGAGGATCTGTCGGCGGACGTGACAGAACGGCGTCGGAAGAATAATGGAACTTGTCATGCTGGTAAACAGCGCAGACGCTCGTCCTGTCGAGGTGGCGGCGACGGAACGAGTGTCAGAGCCGATATCACGAACGACAATTACTTCCTCAGGAAGTGTCTGTGTGGAGAGAAATTAGCTTTAAAATGGAGAAAGATTTCATTTTCAGTCCTGAAGTTTGGAGTTAACATTAAAAACTGTTACTAGAATTGTTTAAAAGACAGGACATGTAAAAAAAATACATTTAAATACGTCTTTATTACATTTTGCAGAGAAACACAATTATTTTTTCATTAATCGATCATGTTACTCATTATTTTAGAAAAGAAAATGCAACAAAAATATACCTGATGCAGATTAATTGGGCTTAATTGCGTCCTCATAAGTAGCTCATAAATGCTTTATGCAGATGACAAACCTTTATTTCAACCAGTTTAAGGAACATTTATGTTTGAAAAGTTCCAGTATGGAACCGTTCCATGTCAATGTTTTGGTACAAAATTTGCATAACGACTTTAAGCATGAAATATCACATCCATAAAAATAACTTTATGTACTATAATGTGAGTATTTGCATGATATACTGAAATGTCTTAACTTTAAAAAAAAAAAAAATAAAAATTTAATTGTCTAATTTTCTTTTATTTCATATAGTGATTTAATATTATTGTATAAAATATTAATAATTATACATTTTTGCTCCATGGTTTCTTGTCTCATGAGATTTTTTTTTATATTTGTTAATTAACACTTTATGACACTTAATTGTTAATTATTCATAAAAACAACAACATTTATTTGATATTGGCACTGAAAAATACAAAATCACCTTTATATTAATTTACAGACTATGTCTGTATTTTTTACAGTGTTCTGAAAACCGTCAAAGCAAAAAAAAAATATTAATTTGCCGACATTACGTCAATTTGTCAGTTTCACATGCAATAAAGTTGTGCAAAAAAATATATATATATACGGAAAATTAGGATTTTTGTTTTTACAGTGAATGAAGGACCATTGTCATTATGATTTTTTTTATTCATTGTTGTCTCATTTTCTCCCCGGTAATCTCTTTGATGTCATTTATTAGCTTTTATTCACATTCCCACGAGTTTTTTTGACATTTTCAATCAACTCAATTATCTTTCTTCATCGCTCCTCTCTTTATTCTCCTCTTCCTCTCGCCAGATTTCCTCCGACCGAGCGAGAAAAAAAAAAAACCTCGACTGGAGAGCCGCCGCCTCTTAACTCCACCATCTGCATTATCTCTTCTTCCAACACCTTAGAAGAGATTAGAGAGCGTCGCCGCTATCTTCATCCACATCTAACAGGATTAAAGGGGATCAAAAAGACACACTTTTTTTTTTTTCTCCTTTTACGTTACCAGACAATTACCTCCTGAAAACCCGACTCCGTTCCGTTCATTTTTTTTTTTGTTTGTCAGGATGAAAAAAGAAGAAAAAGAAAGATTTCTCCCACCTTTTTTCTCCTGCGGCGGATCGGAATCGGGATCGGAGTCAGAATCGTCACTTAAACAACCATCAGTGTGAAAATAGGTGGATTATATTTAAGCTGCTGGAGAAATCGCCTCCAGGGTCGCTTTCACCCAAATTAGAAATAAAAGTATATTTCCTCTCCTCCCTCCGGTCGCACGCAGCCATGCGGAGACACAAGTCCTGCTTTTATTTGTTCGGGATTTCAGATATTTGCCTCTAGGACCCGCGTCTCCGCCTCAGAACCCCCGATATAAGTTTTTTTATTCATGACATTTTATATAAAAAAAAAAAAAGGAGCTTATATTCTAACAGTTTTTATTGTTCTTTTACACTTCAGCTCCGTTTACAATCGAAAAGGTGAAAAAAAAAAATCCCCCTCGTCTTCTCTGACTGTCAGAAAGAAAAGTAAGTAGAATAGAAGTATTTGTTTGTGTATTTTAAAGATCATTTCCTGTTTAGGGTCGCGGGGAAACAATAAAGGAGGAAGTCTTTTGGCCGGATTAGAGGAAAATAATATTTATAGTCCCAGATTTATATCATATTTTCTTTCTATCCTTACAGTTTCTACATCCTTCGTCTTCATTCCAGCAAATCCATCCGTACGTTCTGTTTATTTACACTGTAAAAAACACAATCTATCATTTTAGCTTTCTTCCTTTTATTCAAACGCAATCATCAGTCTGTTCTAGGATCAGATCCCATAGTGACTCAACCTAACTGTTTCTATGATGTCATCAGTCTGTTCTAGGATCAGATCCCATAGTGACTCAACCTAACTGTTTCTATGACGTCACCAGTCTGTTCTAGGATCAGATCCCATAGTGACTCAATCAGGAATATAAATCCAGTTAACTAGTTGTATAAAATGAGACAGGTTTTTTTCTACTCCTGGAACATTCCAGAATCGCTTCACTTGAATCCCACAGAAAATCTCCGCTGGGATTTGAAGAATCCGATTGCGGCATGTTAGATCCAGGAATATCCCAGAACTGGAGCCTCGTGGGACCAAGATTCCTCAGGATGGTTCTGTCTGGCTGTGCAGGTCGCAGCAGCTGAAGGTTCTCTACAAAGTGCTGGAGGACACTGGCCGGATCCATTTGGGGTTACTGAATCCTAACTTAAAACCCTGGCCCAAAACTGGAGGTCAGAACCTTTAGAGGAAGCCAGATTCCCCTGACTTCAAAAATGGGCCAGTACTGGTACTTGGAACCATACGACCCCCCCCCTCACCATAACAGCTCGAGCGTTACTTCCCTAAACCCCCATAACCATCCGACTGCAGACGGTTGCCCCCCTTCATTAAACCCCCGCCCTAGGTGAACCCCGTCTTGGCACAGGCCGCCGCTGCCGCCCTCACAACCGCTGCCTCCTTCAGCTGCAGCACAGAGGGGGGGGGGATGATGAGGAGCTGAGGGAGGGGGCATCCGCCTGCTTCATGCCCCCCCCCCCCGTGTTAGAGTTTGATAATGAAGTTACCGACAGGAAAGTTTCTCTTTGGCAATCTAACCTCAAACGGACGAGCGGCCGGCGGCGGACAGATGACGACTTTTAGAGGCCGTGTTTTTGATAAAAGCTTGAAGGTGTCGCGTCCGTATCTTCTTTTGCTCCACGGCCTCCAAATGACGGAACGCCCCTCCTAAGAGGTTTTCCTGAACAGACACTCACCGATTCACTGGCCGGTCACTCAGATGATATCTGACGGCGCCGCGCTGTGACACCGCCGCCGCAATTTCCCGCCAGCGAGCGGCCAGATTTAGTGCGAGCCCCCGGGCCCTACATCTCGCCGCGCTGGTGCGAGGCAAACACGGGCTGCATCATTGATGCCATCGTAGCGACGTAATGCCGAGAGTCTCGGATGGCGTCTGCGGGGAGATGGTTGCTTTCAGGAGAAAAACGGTTTTGTTACTTCGGATGATGGAGGGAAATTTAGTCCAATGAGTCATTTTTAGGCGATAGAGGAGCTCAAATCCAAACTCACGACCTCTTCGGCGTTATTGTCCTCCATTTGTCTGATCGCCTGTTTACGCCTCGGACTGCGGACGTTTGTCTCCGTGACGCGAAGGAATGAGTTGAAGCATCGTTATTAAAAGTTACGGGTGAATGTTCGATCTAGTCCGACCCGTGATTGAACCCACGGGCTTCAGTGGACGACGAGGATTGTTTCAAAAGAGCATTTTAGAACCAACTTTTCTATTAAAGTTCCATTCTTTTGTTTTCTGGGCCCTTTATTTCCCTCGTTCTGGATCCATATGTATGTCATATATGAGTGTTATGTGATCGTGTTTTTCAGTATCTGACAGCAGTCAGACGAAACTACAGAGAAACACAGAACCTCTGTTTACATAACATTTTCTATTTTACAGTGTGATGGGGTTATTTTGAGTTTATGGGTCTTGTCAGGTACCAATGTATTTTTTTTAACGTATTTTCTTAAGTTGCTACAAAGTCGGTTTCCGATAGTCTCGCATCATGGAAGGAATTAACGGCTGACTATAAAGGGATCCTGCTGTACAGGAAAAGACTTCTTTGTACTTTTTGTTCATCGGTAGTTTAATTTTGTTCTTAGTCTTTTTAGTTTAATTTCTATTTCTCTTTGATTCTGTTGTACTAAGTTTCTCTGTCGCTTCCTTGTTGTTCCCGTTTATCGTTTTTTCCCCCTCTAATGTCTTCTAATCTGTAGTTTCTTAATGACTTCAGTTTCTATTTGGCCTCAGTTCCGATGTAATTTCAGTTTCTCTGTAGTTTCTGTTTTTTTGTTCGCTTTAAGTTTTTCTTTGTTTTTTTTCTTTTATTTTTCTACATAGTTTGCTTCCTTGTAAATCTCACTCTTTATTTCCGCTTTTGTGTCTTATTGCTTTAGTTTCTCTGTAGTTTCAGGTTTTTTTCTGCTAGTTACATACTCTTTTATTGTAGTTTCCCTTTCTCTGTAATTTTTGTTTCTGTATTTCCTCCGTAGTTTCTGTTTCTCTTTCTGAAGCTTCACTGCAGTTTCTCTGTAGTTTCTGTCTCTCTACTATTTCTCTCTAATTTCAGTTTCTCTGTAGTTTCTGTCTATCTACTATTTCTCTATGATTTCATTTTTTCTGTAGTTTCTGTCTATCTACTATCTCGCTCTAATTTCAGTTTCTCTGTAGTTTCTGTCTCTCTACTATCGCGCTGTAATTTCTGTTTCTCTGTAGTTTCTGTCTCTCTACTATCTTTCTCTAATTTCAGTTTCTCGGTAGTTTCTGTCTCTCTACTATTTCTGTCTAATTTCAGTTTCTCTGTAGTTTCTGTCTATCTACTTTATCTCTATGATTTCAGTTTCTCAGTGGAAAGGCACCATTGGACATTCCAAAAGGACAATGATCCAAACAACATCCCGAGTCCTGGAATCGTTCTAGAATGACCAGAATCATAACCGCTGAATGATCAGTCGGCTGTTATGATTCGAATCCCAGAAGATCTCTGGAGGGATGTGAGGAAGGAGGCTGCAGCAAGTAAACCCGGGAAATATCACAGAACCGGACGCCTTCTCTGACGAGGAGTGAGCTGAGACTGATCAGAGATGCTACGAGAAACTTGGTGTGTGGCTGTCAATCAAACTCGCAGCAGGTCATAGGTTCTCTCCAGGAAACTAGAGATGCTCAGGATTGAGGCAGGAGTCATTTATAGACTTCAGTCGTCGGTGAAAGCTTGTAAATTTGAGTAAAAAACTCTTTCTAGTGTTGCATTCCACTATTCAAACAGTCCTTGTTCCTGCAATTGTACAAATAAAACCTAATATAACTGTAAGTCTGACCCCCCAAAAACACCCGCGGTGGTCCTCGGCGCCTGCCGGGATCCCGATGGTGAGCGGCGCTTTGTTAACGGGCACCAAACAGCGAGATGGAGCAGACGGACCGGAGCTTTTGAAGTAAGTTTGAGAAGTGAAAAAGTCGACAAACTGCACATCAATAGAGCGGGGCTGATAGAGTGAAGAACATACAAACAGAATAAATGTGTGTTTCACAGCAGGTGCTTTTCTCCTCGTCTTTTTCCTACAGGCATAAGATGCTGGAGTGTGTGTGTGTGTGTGTGTGTGTTTGAGTGTGTGTGTGTGTGTGTGTGTGTTTGAGTGTGTGTTTAAGTGTGTGTGTGTGTGTGTGTTCCTGAACCTCCCCTGCATTTGTTTTCTCCGCGTGTTAGCGAACGCGTCGACACGCATCCCTGCATGTTAGGATCTGTGTTTGTTTCATTCTCTCCGGCGCCGAGGAGAGGTTCTGTAGTAGTGTGTGTGTGTGTGTGTGTGTGTGCAGTATGGATCGGGTCAGCGCAACCAGGCATGTTTTCAACAAGCTGCCAGTCGGATCAAGGTTCTACTCGGGTCCATCAAGTGTGGAAATGTATGAAAAGGGAAATATATATCCGATACGTCCGGGTTCTTGATGGGTTTGGATTTATCCACTACATACTTGTAAAAACAAAGAAAAAACATTCAGAGACCTTCAGAGGGTTCTGAAAGATTTAGCTCCGGGTTCATGGGTCACATTTAGCAGCGGTACCAGCGGTACCAGCGGTACTTTCAGACTGAAGCCGAGATTTAAGTTTGGGTTTGGAAAAGGGAAGAATCCGTTAAACTCTGGTTTGGATTAAGATTATCAGGATCAAACCACGGATTTGGACCTTCAGTCTGACGCTGTCCCAAACGAGGTTCTGGTCTTTTATGACACAACGATGAGGTCCGAAACCTAGACAGAACTCAAGATGGATTCTTCTAGATACCATCCAAATCCAGAGAACTAGAACGAGAGAAATCCAGAGAACACAAACCTCGGGTAGAGAACAACGGTACCCGTGGTATTGGATCGGCACCCATTTCAGATTTTTCAAATTTTTTTAATGTATTTTTAAGTCCAACCGGCCGATTCCCATTTTGATTTCTTAAAAAAAGTTGTAAAATCGTATTTTAAGTGCTCTTATTTTGAAGGATAACGGTGGAAGTGAGGCATTGTGTATGTGTTCTGACACGCGGTGCGTTTCTTAAAATCAACTGTATGATGTTTTGAAGTCTGTTATATGTTCTATGTCGTACGTTCGGGGTCTTCAGGGCTCTATACCCCTGCTAGCTTTAGCCACTTTGCTAACGTTAGCTTCTAAACCTGCTATGTTCCTCCGGTCGATTCATTTCAAACGTCTGATTTTACTCGCGAGATGTTTGGAGCCACGGTAACTCAGTGGGCGGAGCCGCCGTCTTCCAATCAGAAGATCGGCAGGTTTGTGGTTCAAACCCCACCAGGGTACATTTGGAAGGGTCCTGGAGCGAGACCCTGAACCCAAATCTGCTCCCTGGGTGCTACAGATAACACCTGTCTTCTTCCAGAATAAACCAAAACCAACCTCTGGGTCAAATGTCCTGCAGATTTGTTAGTTTTTAGGAAACATGCTAACAAACAAAGCTGAAAATATTCTCCTCGGTGGACTAGAAGTGGCGAATCCAGGGATTGAACCAGGGACCTTTAGATCTTCAGTCTAACATTGTCCAAAAACTTATTTCTGCACATGGAAGTTCTTGAGACACCAAATAAAACAAAAAACAAAATCATAGTTTCCCCCCTGATCATTTCCATGAAAGGTTTGAAGGTAATATTCCTTTTATTCGTGCGACGTTCCACAAATAAAGTAAAACGTTGAGGATTTATGGATATTATAATAATCAAACGGAGATAAAAGATCTTCATGTCAGGTAGGAACGTCTGTGGCCTCAGAATGAAGAAGATTAAAGCTGGAGAAACATTCGCTAGTGTCGCTGCAGAGTTTGGGAGCGGTGCGTTCGAGAGCAGAGGGAGACTTTAGCGCTCCAGATGGACTTTGTCACGCTCCGGCTCCGGGCCGCTCTGCCCGCCGCAGAATTTCATTAGACGCTCGGCCCGCTGGCCAGTTTGAAGAGGATAAGAGGTCCGATCAAAGGATTAGCAGCACATCTGAAGCAACAAATGGTCCACTTTTTTTTTTGAGCCCTCCCACCTCCACAAAGTGACTGGACCTGGACCAAGTAGAGAATTGGAGGGGGGGGGGGGGGGGGGGGGGGGGACCTTGTTCATGATGTGAATAAATTAACTAATATAAACATTCAAACGTTTCTCACTCCTGGATCTAGTCAAGTACATCCATCCATATATACATCCATCTTTACATCCATCTATACATCCATCTATACATCCATCCATCCATCCATCTATCTATACATCCATCCATCCATACATCTATCTATACATCCATCTATCTATACATCCATACATCTATACATCCATCTATACATCCATCTATACATCCATCTATACATCCATACATCTATACATCCATCTATACATCCATCTATACATCCATCTATACATCCATCTATACATCCATCTATACATCCATCTATACATCCATCTATACATCCATCCATCCATCCATCTATCTATACATCCATACATCTATACATCCATCTATACATCCATCTATACATCCATCTATACATCCATCCATCTATACATCCATCCATCTATACATCCATCTTTACATCCATCCATCTATACATCATCCAATCATCTATACATACATCCATCCATCTATACATCCATCCATCTATACATCCATCCATCTATCTATACATCCATCTATACATCCATCCATCTATACATCCATCTATACATCCATCCATCTATACATCCATCTATACATCCATCCATCTATACATCCATCTATACATCCATCTATCTATACATCCATCTATACATCCATCCATCTATACATCCATCTATACATCCATCCATCTATACATCCATCCATCTATACATCCATCTATACATCCATCTATACATCCATCCATCCATCTATACATCCATACATCCATCTATACATCCATCCATCTATACATCCATACATCCATCTATCCATCCATCTATACATCCATCCATCTATACATCCATCCATCTATACATCCATCCATCCATCTATCTATACATCCATCTATACATCCATCCATCTATACATCCATCCATCTATACATCCATCCATCTATCTATACATCCATCTATACATCCATCCATCTATACATCCATCCATCTATACATCCATCTATCTATACATCCATCTATACATCCATCCATTCATCCAGCCATCCATCTATACATCCATCTATACATCCATCCGTCCATCTAAACATACATCCATCTATACATCCATCCAACCATCTATACATCCATCTATCTATACATCCATCTATACATCCATCCATCCATCTATACATCCATCCATCTATACATCATCCATCCATCTATACATCCATCCATCTATACATCCATCCAACCATCTATACATCATCCATCCATCTATACATCCATCCATCTATACATCCATCCAACCATCTATACATCTTTCTCTGTATCGGTGGAGTAATCTATTACAAAGTGATATTTCATGCTAACGAAGTAGCATCAAAGTGCAAAGCGAAGAACGCGAGCAGCTGCCTGAATAATTAGAAGTAACGCGTTTCCACTATTTCGTATTTTTTAATTCCGACGTCTGTCGTCCTTTCCCGATTTCGATCAATGAACTCAATCAGGGCCGTGTCCCGCGGTTCCTCTGACCCCAGCTGACCCCCCCCCCCTGATTCCTCCTGTCTCCAATGATGCATCAAGCGATCCACACCTTACATCTCCACCAACTCCCCCCAACCCCCCCCAGAAGCTCTTCAATAAATAAGAGGGACATCGTTAGAGCACCCAAGCTCTCTGGTACCCCCCCCCCCTATCTCTCTGTCTTCCGACCCTCGGAGTCTTCCTCCCTAACAGCTCCAGTGCCCACCCTCCGCCTGATTCCTCTCCGCAAGGGTACCCCCTAATAGATTCCCCCCGCTCCCATGTATTATTAATGCTTACTGCTCTCAAAGGTGGCAGTGACAAATAGGGAACAAAATTCACTGACTAGCAGCGAATGTACTTTTTAGTCATGCTTTAGCTTCCTCCAGTCCATACTGCTGCCAGTCGGAAGATTTCTCTCTCTTCTCCCCATCCTCTTCATCACTCTTCCTCTCAGGTTTTTAAGCGCCGAGCGGTTGACCGCAAAGGAACTCGACGTCGTTCCCAGGGAACGCTCAAGAACAAAAACACGGATGGGAAAAAATATTTTATTTGATGGAATGATAGAGAATAAATTTAAAAATAAATGTTAGGAATCCTTAAATAGATTTAAGGAAAATTTATTCAAATGTCATTTAAAGGAAAACAAATTTGACCATTTAATTCCCACTGAGATTCTTTTAGTCAAACATTTGTCTGCACTGTAAAAAAAAAAAAAGGAAAAAAAAGAAGAATTTTTTCACTGCTAACAATCAATTAAATGATGTATTATTGAGTATAAAATCTATGTTTGAAATATCTTTATTTAATCAACGTCCTGCTGACATCTGGACATGTGACACGTGAAAGGTGACAAAACGGGTTTTGAACCTTTTAACTGGTTTTAACGTAACAGTGCCGGTCCAAAGCCCGGGAAAATTGGGAAGGTTCTGTCAGGAAGGGCATCCGGCGTAAAACTTATGCGAAATCCGTTTGCGGAACAACAAACTGATTTGTGGCCCGGGTTAACAAATACTGTCACTGGTCACCGGACAGGTGATCCGCTGTGGCGACCCCAAAAGGGAACATCGGAAAGACGAAGAAGAAGAAAAGAAGAAGAAGAAGAAGAAGAAGAAGATACTCGCAGACTGGCCAAAGGAAAGTAGTCAGTGGCTCATGTTCCACATATATGCTAAATCTGGAATAAATATTGGACGATCCTTGTTGGACTTAAAGTTCTGATTGAGGTTCTGATTGAGGTCATTATCGGTATCTGACGTGAAACCAAGTTGGAACAACGAAGTGAACGACTCGTCTTCAGTTTGGGTCAACAGGCACAACAAGCCCGGAGGGACGGCGTCTACGGAGGTTAACCCAGATTGGTGTGTCTCTCTGGGTCAGCCCCCTCTCCCTGATCCACCTACCTGGATGTGACAGGAGCAGCAGAACAACAAACGGTTCCCCCCCGGAAGAACCGCTCACAACAGACGACGTTATCCAGCGATGAGACGGACTCACCTGGAAGTGGCGGCTGGCGTCTCCTCGCTGAAGGAGAACCGGAGCGGCGAAGGATAAGTCAAACAGCCGACGCCCCCATCCAAAAGTCCCCGAAGGTGCCGAGAGAGTCCGAGTCACTTTTGCCATCATGAGGGCGGAGCTTCTGCTTCAGCTGTCGAGACAGAAATGGAGTCTACCTCTAAAATGTGAATATTTTCTCATTGACCAAATTCTTTCAGTTGAAGTTGATTCCAACTTTAATCTAAAAGGTTGAGACTTTTATGCAACAGGTGACGTTTGGGACATATTGGACAGTGGATGTTAGAGAGAACATGACTTCCTGTTTCATTTAGATTCACTGAAACTAGCCAGGTCCAACTGTCACACCCAGCTCCACCTCTTTTTGACAGACATAAATAATTCATTCTATGTTGTGTCAAAGTGACGCTAAGACTATGACAACATATATCGTGGCGGATGTTTTCCAGCTGGGACTTTTATAAAACGTTATATTTTGGCAGATTGGACCATAGACACTTAAAGCCACTTCCTGTTTCCAGGATAAATCGGGAAATTTGCCTGGATGAAAACTCATAATGTTCTCTTTTCTGAAACGACGTTGTCTCCAGGTTTGGGTTTTTCACCAGGATGTGATGTCTTAGTTAGATAGGACCATGGACAGAGAAGAAATGCCGACTTCCTGTTTCATAGAGAGAACCAGGAAGCTCGTTTCCTCACTGGCTACACGGTTGGATGATGAAACAGAATGTTCTCTATGAAGCTTCATGAAGGTGTTAAAGCTTTTCTGAAACGACGTTGTCTCCAGGTTTGATCGACATTTTCCATCAAACATGACGTTTTCTGAAATGTCGTCGTCTCACAGCTGGGGCTTTCAACCAGGTTGCGATGTCTTAGGTAGATTGGACCACGGACAGTGGAGTAATGTCAACTTCCTGTTTCGTAGAGAGAACCAGAAAGCTCTTTTCCTCACCGCCGCGGCTTCACGGTTGGCGACTGTTCGCTATGAAGCTTCGTGAAGGCGTTAAAGCTTTTCTGACGCGTGAATGTCTTCCTGTCAAACAGATCGGATCATGGATAACGAACTTGCTGACATCACTTCCTGCACCTTTCTTCTTCTTCTCCAACATTGGTGCAGAGAACCTACAACCACGGCCGGGTTGTGGTGCCTCACATCGTAGGATCTCATTACTTAAAGTGCGAGGCGGCAGATCTTTGTTCAGACACTGTTCAAACAGTGGACGAAAAAAAAAGAAAGAAGGTCCGCTTGTTTAAAATGAACCTGTTAATATCTGTTTGATCGGGGTTGAACACGAGAGCTAATCCCCCGACTCCTTCACCAGTCGGCACTTTGGTTCAGCTGGAATGAGTAATTACAGCGG
>VRLP01008370.1:0-16996 GCA_009660295.1 Lophius piscatorius
CTAGGCTGACCGTTGGTTCCGTCACGGACTAGGCTGACCGTTGGTTCCGTCACGGACTAGGCTGACCGTTGGTTCCGTCACGGACTAGGCTGACCGTTGGTTCTGTCACGGACTAGGCTGACCGTTGGTTCCGTCACGGACTAGGCTGACCGTTGGTTCCGTCACGGACTAGGCTGACCGTTGGTTCCGTCACGGACTAGGCTGACCGTTGGTTCTGTCACGGACTAGGCTGACCGTTGGTTCCGTCACGGACTAGGCTGACCGTTGGTTCCGTCACAGACTAGGCTGACCGTTGGTTCTGTCAGGGACCGGTGGTTCTCACCAGGTTGAGCATGCTGCGCAGCATGGCCAGCAGAAGGAAGGCGGCCTCGGTGCACACGCTGTGGATGGAACCCATAACTGTGGCGCTGGAGGCCGGCATGCCAAAGATGAAGGTCCAGAGGGAGTCCAGATCAAACTGAGGAGACAACCACACAGACTTGGGTAATACTCACACCACATGGTACTGGACTGAAACAAAGAACCACGTGTGTTCCTGCTTATGACAGGATCTCATTCGGACTTATCGGACCTTTGGAAGTAAAATCTCTGATATGGATCTCTGGAACCTTTACGGACGTTTTCAGTCACAACCATCGAAGTGAAATTCTTTTCTTAGCTCACCCGTAGGTTATACTCCGATAAAAACACAGACATGTCTGTTTACTTCCTCACCAGAATATCATACAGGTTGTTGTTTTTCACACACTCCACGATCAGCCGTTCCCTTTCTTAATAATAAGGTAACATAAAAACCGACGGCCACTCAAAGCTGTACATAATCAAAAAAATCACTAAACAGATTCAACCACACTTTAAAACCACCAACCTAAACATTACTCACTAATTCTATAATCATGACTCATCATTTTTTTCTCTATACATTTTAGATCTAAATATAAATATCTATCTGAGAAATATCTTTGACTCCACTAAATCTTTAAACCTCACAAACACTCACTCATTTATGGTTCTTATTGCTGTTTTTCTCTGTAGGACGTAGAAAAAGGTTTAATATTTGTCATTTATGTGTTATTAATCTATGATGAGTCCAATTTATTCAAAAGGAACCACTTCATTTTTACGAATGGCACCTTTAACCGAATATATGACAGCGACGCAGGAAACTTCAAAAATGGCCTTAAATATGTCGCAGCTGCTACGTGATCAAAGACAATTATGACAACTGTACATTTAGAGCTTCAACGATTGCAATTGTCTTTGCCGATCACCGATTTAAAGTTTAAAAATCGTGGCGCTGAGCTCAAAGCTAGCTTTAGCCGCTCTGCTAACATTAGCTTTTTAACCTGCTATGTTCCTCGGGGTGATTAAATGTGAAACATGTGACTTGTTGTACCTCCGCAGCTTAATTTGTCCTTACTGATGGTGGACCAAAGATTTTCTACTTAAGTGCGGACCATCGGCGATGGATGGAGTCGGTGTGTGCTGGCGGCAGCAGCAGAAGAAGAAGAGGGAGAGGAAGAAGAAGAAAAGGTTGGGTATACTAACATGTACCTGCAGGCTGTCCGGTAGCTCGGTGACGGGCTGCTGCAGGAACACAGCCATGAGCAGGAAGTAGAGCTCCGGCACGTTGGTGTGTTTGGGCAGCAGGGTCTGCAGCACAGGGAACCCTGGGAAGTGGCAGGCGTCGCGGTTGATCTCTCGCAGCGTGGACCGCCCGCCGGCGCTGCGACCCACGTTGAAGCCTACAGAGGAGGAGGAGGGGTTAAGAATCTGGCAAGAGGGTAGACAGGAGCATCTATTCCTGCATGGATCCCCTGACTGAGGGTCCGGTTTAAGCCCAGAGTGCAGCGGTCTGGGACGTGATGATTCTGGTTCTGGTGAAGTTCCTACTCAGCTGTCAGCAGGGATTTCTATTCTACACCGAGCACTAACAGGACAACTTATGAGGTGAGGGTTCAGATGAGCTTGACTAAAACTAAGCCTGAGCTGTCGACCCCGACGCCAGGGGTCTATCCCTGAAAAGCCCCCAATCCCCTGCGTTGTACCAGCAATCCCCCTGATTGGACTCCTCAAATAAATGTCGAGTTGTGTCCGAAAAAACTGGCTTTTTATTTTTTTTGAAAAAAGCTCCCCCGGTGAGTAAAATATGACGTATTAGAGTAAAATGTGATCCATACAAGACAGAACTCCTCCAGCCCATCCATGAGCACCAAATCTGGACTAAATCGGACCAACGCCGGAGAAATGACGGCCCGGAAACTGATTTGGGAGATTAATCTCCCCCTAGTGGCAGAAATATGCAACGGACATTTTACGATATCAGCTCAGTTCTTCCTCACACTGAGGTCTATGTGGGCGTGAATCAGCGGTATCGCGTTCTATGGAGGGATTAGCAGCGCTAACGATAGCCCCCAACTTTTCTGGGATGTAATCAGATTGTACCTAAGAACAAAAGTTCTGACAAAACTACAGCAGCTGTGGAGGTTCTGTTGGGCCAGGTCACTACCCAGCATGGACGTCGAACCTTTGAGCGGGGGGGGGGGGTCTATGGTCGCAGGAGCAGGGAGGTCAAGGGGGCAAAAAGAAACAACCCACCCTTGGAGGAGCGGCGAACTTTCTGTTTACTGAAGGACGACCAGCTCCGACGGGAAGCGTTGGCGGAGCGAGAGGAGGCGTCTGCTGAGTAACATCGTAACATACATTTTGTCTGTTACTGACCGTCCTACCGCTGAGGGGCGCCCGGCACACCCAGAAGGCCCACCCAGGCCCACCCGGTAACGCGAACTCACCCATCACTGTGCCGATCTTGTTGGTCAGGACGGAGTCGGTGTGGTCCAGCCAGCCTCCCCCGCAGAGGCCCTCTTTGAATCGGTTGAGGATGGACTGGTTGGCGAGCAGGACCGCCAGGATCCACAGGGCCGCCGTCACCGTGCTGGAGTGAAGATGCTCCTCCATGAACATCAGGAGCCAATCGAATCCCAGCGTCCGGACGAGCTCTTCGCAGGCCCTGTAGGGGGAGGCAGAGGTGGTCAGCTAACAGTCCAAACCCGGTGCTGGTTCTGAAGACGATCTCAGCAGGGTTTTTCTCACAGGGTCAGGGGTCGATGCCAGTAACCTGAACATCGACCCGCTGAGGCTCGGATGTGAAACGCGTATCGGTGTAGAGATTCTCCTCATGTCACACAGTAGAAGACACTGATGAAGAAGAGGAGGATGATGTCATCTATGACACTCCGGTGTTTGGTGGAGCAAGTCAATTACAAGACATCTCCTCCTGTCTCTCTCTCCCTCTCCTGTCTATCTCTCTCTCTCACCACCTCTTTCTCATGCTGTCTCTCTCTTCCTCCTCTTTTCTATCTCTCCTAATGTCTCTCTCTCTCTTCTGTCTCTATCTGTCTCTCTCACTCCTCCTGTCTATCTGTCTCACTCTTCCTCCTCCTGTCTATCTGTCTCACTCTTCCTCCTCCTGTCTATCTCTCTCTCCTAATGTCTCTCTCTGCTTCTCCTGTCTCTCTCTCTCCCATCTTCTGTCTCTCTCTCCCTCCTCCTGTCTATCTCTCCTAATGTCTCTTTCTCTCCTTCTGTCTATCTGTCTCTCTCTCTCTCTTCCTGTGTATCTGTCTCACTCTTCTTCCTCCTGTCTATCTCTCTCTTCTAATGTCTCTCTCTGCCTCTCCTCCTCCGTCTCTCTCTCCCATCTTCTGTCTCTCTCCTGTCTATAGGTCTCTCTCCTCCTGTGTCCCTGTCTCTGTCTCTCCTCCTGTCTACCTGTCTCTCTCTCCTCATGTCCATCTGTCTCT
Organism: Lophius piscatorius; assembly: GCA_009660295.1. Taxonomy (NCBI): domain Eukaryota; kingdom Metazoa; phylum Chordata; class Actinopteri; order Lophiiformes; family Lophiidae; genus Lophius; species Lophius piscatorius. Next base: position 3,804 of record VRLP01008370.1, read on the forward strand.
CTCTCCTCCTGTCCATCTGTCTCTCTCACTTCCTGTCTCTCTCTCCTCCTGTCCATCTGTCTCTCTTTCTCCTCCTGTCTACCTGTCTCTCTCTCTCTCCTCCTGTCCATCTGTCTCTCTCTCCTCCTGTGTATCTGTCTCTCCTCCTGTCTACCTGTCTCTCTCTCTCCTCCTGTCTACCTGTCTCTCTCTCTCCTCCTGTCTACCTGTCTCTCCTCCTGTCTACTTGTCTCTGCCTCTCCTCCTGTCTACCTGTCTCTCTCTCCTCCTGTCCATCTGCCTCTCCTCCTGTCTACCTGTCTCTCTCTCCTCCTGTCTATCTGTCTCTCTCTCCTCCTGTCTACCTGTCTCTCCTCCTGTCCATCTGTCTCTCTCTCCTCCTGTCTATCTGTCTCTCTCTCCTCCTGTCTACCTGTCTCTCTCTCCTCCTGTCTACCTGTCTCTCCTCCTGTCCATCTGTCTCTCTCTCCTCCTGTCTACCTGTCTCTCCTCCTGTCTACTTGTCTCTCCTCCTGTCCATCTGTCTCTCTCTCCTCCTGTCTACTTGTCTCTGTCTCTCCTCCTGTCCATCTGCCTCACTCTCCTCCTGTCTCTCTCTCTCTCCTCCTGTCCATCTGCCTCTCTCTCCTCCTGTCCATCTGTCTCTGTCTCTCCTCCTGTCCATCTGTCTCTCTCACTTCCTGTCTCTCTCTCCTCCTGTCCATCTGTCTCTCTCTCTCCTCCTGTCTACCTCTCTCTCCTCCTGTCCATCTGTCTCTCTCTCCTGCTGTCTACCTGTCTCTCCTCCTGTCCATCTACCTGTCTCTCCTCCTGTCCATCTGTCTCTCTCTCCTCCTGTCCATCTGTCTCTCTCTCCTCCTGTCTATCTGTCTCTCTCTCCTCCTGTCTGTCTCTCTCTCCTCCTGTCTGTCTCTCTCTCTCCTCCTGTCTTTCTCTCTCACTTCCTGTCTCTCTCTCCTCCTGTCCACCTGTCTCTCTCTCCTCCTGTCTCTCTCTCTCTCCTCCTGTCCATCTGTCTCTCTCTCCTCCTGTCTCTCTCTCTCTCCTCCTGTCCATCTGTCTCTCTCTCCTCCTGTCCATCTGTCTCTCTCTCCTCCTGTCCATCTGTCTCTCTCTCCTCCTGTCCATCTGTCTCTCTCTCCTCCTGTCTTAAAGCTGACTGTGTAAACTGTGAAACTGAAAGTTAACATTTATAATGACTACGTCTTCATCCTCACAACCTGCCTGATTAATAATCGGTCCAGTAAAACTCCGTAAACACGTGAACGTCTTCAGACGGTCTCGGGTCTCCGGTGGTGGAGGACCAAAACGTTGGAGAAGTTCCTATCTGAAAGTAGAGTTTAGTCTTACTGCGTGTTGACGGAGCACTTCTCCTTGGTGATGAAGAGCAGTCTGAGCAGGTTGTCCAGCAGTCGGTTCCTCAGCAGGATGAGGTTGGCCGACAGGAGGCCGCCAAAATCATCATCATTTCCTGGAGATGCAGGAAAACAAGGTAGAGTCCCAACATCTCCCATAACCCCCAACGTGTATTCATGTACTCCATGTGACATCACCACCTCTAACTCACTCTCACCTCCATCCATCTTCTCCTCGTTGTTGATCTCCATGACAACAAACTTCTCACACACCGCAAAGGTTGGAAGGGTGGAAGCGATGAACTGACCGAGCCTGAGAGATGAAGACAGAAGTCTTTCCTTTGGTTCTGTCCTGGTGCGGCTTGGAGCGAGGTGTGTGTGTGAGAGTGTGTGTGTGTATACATGTTTGTGTGAGTGTGTGTGTCTATACATGTATGTGTGAGTGTGTGTGTCTATACATGTATGTGTGAGTGTGTGTGTGTATACATGTATGTGTGTATATGTGTGTGTGTGAGTGTGTGTATACATGTATGTGTGTATATGTGTGTGTGTGAGTGTGTGTATACATGTATGTGTGAGTATGTGTGTGTATACATTTATGTGTGTATATGTGTGTGTGTGTGAGTGTGTGTGTTTACCGTAGTAGATCATAGGGGTTGGGGAAGCCCTGCAGCAGCAGACTGAGGACGTTGCTGATGGAGGCTACAGTGGGCTGGGACAGCGAGGTGTCCCTCAGGGTGAGGAGGAGTCTGGGGACCAGCTGGAATTCTCTCAGCAGTTTGGCATTCTTTGCTGCCTCACTGGTTTAAACAGACGAAGAAAGACTCAGATCAGTTTCTGACACAGATCTAATCACTTTATGAAAGAAGAACAGTAATTATGATAACTAGAACATTTAGTTTGTCTGACGGTGAATTTGACGCAAACTGGACTGTTTCACTGTATGAACCTGGACTGTTTCACTTTATGAACCTGGACTGTTTCACTTTATGAACCTGGACTGTTTCACTGTGTGAACCTGGACCGTTTGACTGTATGAACCTGGACCGTTTCACTTTATGAACCTGGACTGTTTCACTTTATGAACCTGGACTGTTTCACTGTGTGAACCTGGACTGTTTCACTGTGTGAACCTGGACTGTTTCACTTTATGAACCTGGACTGTGTGACTGTGTGAACCTGGACTGTTTCCCTGTATGAACCTGGACTGTTTCACCGTGTGAACCTGGACTGTTTCACTCTGTGAACCTGGACTGTTTCACTGTGTGAACCTGGACTGTTTCACTTTATGAACCTGGACTGTTTCACTTTATGAACCTGGACTGTTTCCCCGTGTGAACCTGGACTGTGTGACTGTGTGACTGTGTGAGCCTTGGTAGTGTGTGTGTCTGAGTGTGTTGTCCCGTTGCCGCGGTTACACATTGGTATAGATAGTAGTAATAGAAGTATTAGCAGCAGTAATACTGTATTTTTTAGTAGTGTAGAGAAGTAAAGGCATGAGATGCAGAGAGGATAGAGAAGAAGAAGACAGAGATGAAAGACAGTCAATGGACAAAATGAAAGAATAGGAAGTATTATCATCAAAGAATCTGTAGATTGACAGTCAGAGTGACGCGGAGGTGGAGGCGTGTGTTCCTCCTCCTACGAGCTCGTGAAACCTGCCTGGATTCCGTCAGCAGCTCGATGAAATGCTCGAACAGGGACAGATGGAGCTCGTAGGGAGCGTGGAGCCAGACCTGAGGAGCAGAAGGAGCAGATTCAGACCTCCGTCACACAAACACACACTACTGACAACAAGAGGAGGAGCCCAGTCTGCACAAAGTACATCCCAGAATATACAGTCGCTGCTGAAGGCCAGGGCGTCACCAGACACGCAGGAGCTAAACACTCTCAGGAGGAGCTCAGAATAAAGACCCTCCACCGCTGGACTACAGTGATGCTGCATTTTATCATTAAAGGTGCAGTACGTAAAACCTGCCCGGTCGGTTTGTCCCCTCTGGGCCACTGTACCGACACGGCAGCAGAACATGGAGGAGGTCCGCCGCCGCTCACCACCAAACACATCGTGAAGAACGCTCCATTTATTCTAAGTGACGCCCGGGCAGCGCGGCTCCATCAGAACCCACAGAACCTCACCTCAAAGTCACACAGCAGGTCCTGGAAGGCGGTGGAGTTGGGGATGATGGAGGTCTCGTGGCCGCTGTCCACCGTTCCCACCAGAGAGAAGGTGAGGTGGAGGATGTGGCTGTTGAGCAGCGAGCGCTTCTTCTTCAGCAGCATGGCCAGCAGCTGCAGGGAGAAAGACACAGGCGTTCTGTTTCAGGCACAGCAAAAATGAAGGCCCCTAGTCCCGGCGCCGCCGCACCGACAAACAGAACCGCATTGAGCTCTGACATCATCCGCGGTCCAGGGTCGACGGTACCAGTCCAGCTTTGACAGAGAGACACGGTTTGGTGAAACTGTAAAAGTAAAATGTGACTGGATGTGTAACACTGTCGTCCCCGACCGCAGGGCTCTATCCAGCAAAAGACCCCAATCCCCTGCGTTGTACATCAACCCCCCCCTGATTGAACTCCTCACATTAAAAGTGAAACTATGTCCAAAAAGCTGCGCCCCCATCATCAACCTGAGTAAAACATGAAGTATTACAGTAACATATATTACATCTCCTCCTCCTCCTCCTCCTCCTCCTCTCTGGTTCAGAGGAACCACATTTGGACCAAATCGGACCAACGGTGGAGAAATGATGTTTGGGGATGAAGCTCCTCCCGTAATCAAGCTTTCCAAAAACAAATCCAGTTCTTCCTCGCACTGATTTCTACGAGGGTGGTGCGTTTTTAAAAAGATCCATGAAAGATTTTGAGCCACAGCGTCTCATAACTCAACGAAACGATTCCATAATATCCCGGACTTTTCGAGCACTATTGGGTTCTGGTTCCTGTCAGCTACAGAGTGAAAACGGCTCATCAGAGCCGAGGTTCCTGACCTGGTAGCCTTTGATCCGCTCCATCTCCTTACTGGCCAGCGGGTTGCTCTTCACAACACACACCAGAGCTTTGACGGCCGCGTACAGCCCCTCCACATCCGACGCCATGGCAACCAGGCCCAAGATGGCCGCCGCCCCACCCACGTACTGAAGGTTGGTGGCCACGGGTTTGGCCACGAAGGCTCGGACCCCTGCAGGAGTTAAAAGGAGGGAGAGTTCTGGTTCAGAGAGGATGGACGTGTGGAGAAAACGCTGAGCGGTGTCATAACAAACCTTAAATAAGACGAGAGAAGACAGAAAAGAACGAGACGTGAAAAAATAAAAGCACTTCTAGAGATTTAATTAGGATGCACGTGGTTTACCTAAATATCCGATGACCCCGGCTCCGATGGTGCGTGCCGGTCCATTCAGGTGGCCGGCCGCGTTGTGGATCAGCTTGACCGGAGTGGCATTCTCATGAGAGGACACGGCCAGCTGAAGAGGGAGACAGCGAGGGGATTGAGTGAAAATGAACGCCATTTTGGACGATGTCCTGATTGGACATTGACGTGTTCAGCCACCACAGAACTTTTGTTCTGTGTAGCGTTCAACAATGCCTGTTGTGATAATGTCTCGTGGGAAATCGGGTGTCTGATCTAATCTAAGACATAAAGACAAAAAGATTCAAAATCATCAGAGATATGTAGGCTTAGAGCTGGACTACCAGGGCCCTGTAGCCTTAGAGCTGGACTACCAGGGCTCTGTAGGCTTAGAGCTGGACTACCAGGGCTCTGTAGGCTTAGAGCTGGACTACCAGGACCCTGTAGGCTTAGAGCTGGACTACCAGGACCCTGTAGGCTTAGAGCTGGACTACCAGGACCCTGTAGCCTTAGAGCTGGACTACCAGGGCTCTGTAGGCTTAGAGCTGGACTACCAGGGACCTGTAGGCTTAGAGCTGGACTACCAGGGCTCTGTAGCCTTAGAGCTGGACTACCAGGACCCTGTAGGCTTAGAGCTGGACTACCAGGGCCCTGTAGCCTTAGAGCTGGACTACCAGGGCCCTGTAGGCTTAGAGCTGGACTACCAGGGCCCTGTAGGCTTAGAGCTGGACTACCAGGGCCCTGTAGGCTTAGAGCTGGACTACCGGGGCTCTGCAGCAGTCAAAGATTCTACAGAATGTAAACACATCATCACAGGAGGAACAGAAAGCCAAGGCTTTAAGGCGATAGATTTCAAGTCCCTTCTGCAGCCCATAATAGTCTATGCAGTACTAGTCAGCTGAGAGAAGAGTGGTCTAATCGGCCAATAAAGGGGGGGGGGGGTCTGACCTGTTTGGCGATGGCTTTGCTGTCCAGTTTGTTGTAGACTTTCCTGATCTTGGCCACAGTGAGAGTGGAGACAGAGAGCGCGTAGAGACTGAAGGATACCTTCTCCTCTGGTACCAGCGCCACTGGAGAGGCGGGCGCCACCTCCGTCTTTGAGTCTTTACCTGTGAGGATTTAAAATCAGAAGAGGGAGGGATACAAAGGAGATAAAAATGGACAGATAAAATTAAAGAGGGGATTAAATGAGGAAAAGAAATGAGAGGAAATGTTAGAACTGTTGGCGGAGGGAAAGTCCCGGAGGTACCAGAGAGGGAGACCACCTCACCTGGCAGGTAGACGGCCTGGAGGCTGCCAACATAGTTGGGGCCCAGATCGTAGAGGGTGGACACGCTGGTGGCAGGCAGGACCTCTTCCAGGAAGTGGCTGGGTCCCAGGCGCCACACCAGGCTGGAGAGCTGGCGCTGGGCTGGGGGGGTCCCCACGTAGCTGTACACGGTGCTGACCACAGGGGGGTTGGTGGATCCGGACCCACCCGGTGCACTGTGGATGTAGTGGAGCTGGAAGAGACGGAGGGCGAGTGTGAAGACGAGACAAAGTCCTTGTTTTTATTTTTCTCGTTCGTTTTATTGTTCAGGAATAATCCTGCGAGAGAGAAATGATGGGAAGATGACGTCAGCGGAGACACCTGTGTGACAGGTTGGATTCCAACACGTCCCGACTGAAAACTAACATCGGAGCGTCCAACTGGACTGGACTGATCCGGTTAACAGAAATAAACTGAAGTGGAAAATGAATGTAAGGTATATTATTATTATTATTATTAATGAAGTTTACAGAAGTGGACGTTTGTGTCTTTAAAGAGGCTGTGAGTAAACACAAGCGGTTAAATATTAGTAACGGTCATTGGTTGCAGCTTTTACTGAAGCAGAGGTTAATGTGGTCACGATGAAGAGCGATGAAGGTTCTAGAGGCTCCATCTTCATCCAGGGAACATTTATCTGCTGTAAAAGTAAAGTTCTGTCGGCCTTTGAGCAGCTACTGTTGTTGTTGTTGTTGTTGTTGTTGATGCTGGTGGTCTCTGGTGGCTTTTTACTCTGTAAAGAAACCACATACACACTCACACAAACACACACACAGACACACACAACACACACACTCACTCATAAACATAGTTACATACACACACACACACACACTCAGTCACACACATACAGACACACACACACATACAGACACACACACATACACACACTCACTCACACACATACAGGCACACGCACACATACACACACACACATGCTCACTCACACCCATACAAACACACACACGAGACACGTCTGACCAGCTGGTGGCGTCCTCAGCGGCAGGAAGTGAGGCTGCTGTTATCGGGGGTGCAGACAGGAAGTGGAGCCCAGGGGGGTCCGCTGAGCTCTTTCCCCGCTCTGCTCCCTAATCTCATCTAAAGTCTCCGAACCGCTAACAACCCCTCGGGTCAGCTGACGGCGGCGCTGCAGGATTCAGTCACGCGTGAGTCCGTGACAGAAATACAAACTCTCCTGACGGACGCCGACAACAATCTCCTCCGGTCCTTCTTTTAAATTTACACTTAAAGGAGGATCTAAATGTTTCCCAGCGGAGTTCTTATCTTCACTCGTGGATGATGATGATGATGATTCTAGTTACTGTCGTTCTTCATATTACTCATGTATTTATAATTGCTCAGTGTTTGTAAACACACAAACAAACTTATATGAGATATTAAACACAAACATGTTTCTGCTTCAACAGTTTATTAACTATTAGTTATTATTAGGATGCATTTCATCCTTTCCTCATATTAATGTATTTTCTGTGTATTTGGTTCCTTAAAGTGTGATTAAAGTGATTTTTAAAAGCAAACTCGAGATTATTCATTCATATTATTTGTTTTTGAGCTAATTATTTTATTCATCTACATTTTAGTCCGTTTTGTCTTTAATATTTTTAAGTTCATATATCAGTCAGTTTTTATTACAATTGTAGGTGTTATCTAAATATATATATGTTTCATTATTATTATTATTATTATTATTTTACTATTACACATTATTACTATTTAATGTTTAATAATTATGTTTTAATCATTTTCTTCATTATGTTTATTTATTTTTATTATAATTATTTTTATGTGTTTCAGTCAGTTATTACTATTTAACGTTTAATAATGACATGTTTTAATCCGTTTTTATGATTATTGTAAGTGTTACGTCCATTAAGTCGTTTTTATTTCCTGACAGAACTCTTCTCCCATGATGCCGTCTGTTCTCTGTGTGTTTGGAGTGACGCGTCCGTTCCTGGGCGGTTCTGCGGGAGAAGATGGGTCCGGTGATGCTGCACACGTGTGACATCATCCCGTGGAGCCTCACCTTGACGGTGCTGATGAGCTGCCCGTCCAGGTACAGCGTGGCCATGCTGTTCTTCAGCATGCCTTTACTCATGACCAGCACCAGGTGGTGCCACTGACCCTCGGCGATCAGCTCGCCGCAGCGGAAGCGAGCGCAGCAGGGCAGGATCTCGTAGAAGGAGGCTTCCTCGCCGGACTCGTCGGCCGCTTGAGTGGAGAGAGGGAGAGGGAGTAGAGCCATGAGTCGGATGTAAAAAAGAAGGACGACCTTTGACCCCTACATGTAAACGGTTTGACCTCCTTGGCTGAGAAGAAGCCCGGTGTCTCACATCCCTGATCTCTTCGGCCCGGTTCTCACGAGCCCACTGAGTTCTCTGAGCAGACGTGTGTGACTGTCAGAGGCTAAGACCATGGACCCCATCTGTGTTCGGATCAGTACGTGACGCGGGTGGAGGACGTGACGGGCGGAGGAGGGCGTTCTACTCACAGTAGCTCTGCAGCAGCTCCTCCTTGGTGGAGACGGTGAGCGAGCGGTCCTTGGCGGACAGAACCACCGCCAGACAGACGTAGTGCTGCTCCGAGGACGTGGCCCGCCGGACGATGGTCAGCAGCCGCACCGGGTGGGCCTGAGGGGCCGCGCTGAAACGCTCCACGCAGAACCAGGTGGAGTAGCTCAGGCCCGACGGAGGAGGGAACGGGCGCTCGCCTGGAGGAGGAAGAGGAGGGAAATGAGGAAGAAGTGGCTTATGGTTTTTTTCCCTTGAGTTTCGACTCTTTTTATTTATACCGTATTTATCTTATTTAATATATATATACACATATACATATATATACATATACATATATATATACATATATATATATATATATATGTATATATATATATATATATATGTGTATATATATATATATATATATATATATATATGTGTATATATATATATATATACATATATATATATATATATATATATATATATATATATATATATATATATATATATGTGTATATATATATACATACATTGTACCAACAGTTCTCTCTCTGACATTTGGCTCTGAGGTTTCTTATGAGCTTTGCTTCATAAATGCTGAGTAAGGATCCAGACTGGAGAATGAAAATAAAGTAATAGATTACATTATTACTTCAGGTCCATGACAGCGTCTCTTTCCGGTTGATTTATTCTGTTTACATTTACAGACTAACAGATAACACATAAACAGAGAGCGGCGAGCCTCAAATGAAGGAATAAATGGGTCAAAACAAGCGTGAAGGTGTTGAACGAGAATTCTTCTGTGTTCCGCTGAATCATCTGGGACGTGAAGAAGAGTTTCATCTTCCTCTTTCAAAGCTGATGAAACCTTTACTTGCCTGATAATTGGTGAAAAATCGGAATACTGTGTGGCCAAGGAAAGTGAGCGCGGTCGCATCAACAATGGTTGAAGGCGGTTCTCACCTGTACCCATCCCGCTCAGCACCGCGCCGTCGCTGACGCCGGAGGCGTTGGTGTTGCTGGTGGGGGCGTTGTGGGGGGCCAGACTGGGCAGAAACAGGCACCTGTGCAGAAAGGACACACTAATGAATCACACAAACTATGAGTTTCTGAACATGCCGTTAATGGTCCTCAGTCAGAACTGAAGACAAATGGACTCACTGAGGATTGAACTGGTCTGAACCTGTCAGTCAAAAGCAGCTGTTTTTAAAGGTGTTACTTATTAGTATATTTATTATAATACATATATATATATTATATATATTATTATAATACAGCTCCTGATGAGACGCATTACTAAAGGACTTTTCTCAACAATGTGTTTGGTTTACTGCTACAGTAGACTCATATTAGAATAAGACGAGATAAGACAGGATAAGACGAGATAAGAAGATAAGACGAGATAAGACGAGATAAGACGAGATAAGACAGGATAAGACGAGATAAGACAGGATAAGACGAGATAAGAAGATAAGATGAGATAAGACGAGATAAGAAGATAAGACGAGATAAGACGAGATAAGAAGATAAGACGAGATAAGACGATAAGACGAGATAAGACGAGATAAGACGAGATAAGAAGATAAGACGAGATAAGACAGGATAAGACGAGATAAGACAGGATAAGACAAGATAAGACAAGATAAGACAGGATAAGAGAAGATAAGAAGATAAGACAAGATAAGAAGAGATAAGACGAGATAAGACGAGATAAGACAGGATAAGACAGGATAAGACGAGATAAGACGAGATAAGACAAGATAAGACAGGATAAGACGAGATAAGACAGGATAAGACGAGATAAGACAAGATAAGACAGGATAAGACGAGATAAGACGAGATAAGACAGGATAAGACAAGATAAGACAGGATAAGACAGGATAAGACAAGATAAGAAGAGATAAGACGAGATAAGACGAGATAAGAAGATAAGACGAGATAAGACGAGATAAGACAGGATAAGACAAGATAAGACAGGATAAGAAGAGATAAGACGAGATAAGAAGATAAGACGAGATAAGACGAGATAAGACAGGATAAGAAGATAAAACAAGATAAGACAAGATAAGAAGAGATAAGACGAGATAAGACGAGATAAGACAAGATCAGATAAAATAATAAGTAAAGGGAGCAATATTGCACAAAAACACGGTAAGGTTATATTGTATATTGTAAATAGTCGTAAACGTAATGTTGTACACGATAGTTATACTGAAAAGAACCTTCTACAGAACAATGAAGTAAATTCAAAGTAAAGTAAAACCTGAAAAAAGACAAAGACATAAAAATACTGCTCATGAAAATAGAGGTAAGATAGAATAAATGTTGCACATTTTATAGTCCGACCCTTCAGCTGTCCATCCTCCAGAAGGGGGAGGAGCTACGCCGACTACTGTGGCTTGAGAAATGTCGACGATTGATTCGTTGTTGTGGTTTTTGTCATGATCAGTCTCAGAGATCCGTCTTTCTCACTGGCTGCGTTCAGAATGTCCCGCCTGAGAATGTTCCGCTCATCAAACCTTCAAAGGACCTCTTGATGTTTTGGGACCTGTTTTTTGTTTGTCGCTCCTCAACCTCCACAGGAAGGTCAGAGGTCAGAGGTTAGGGTTAAGGGTTTAGACGGCGGTCCTGAAGCTGGCAAGGATTCAATGATTCACTCAAGGACATTTGTCCCGGTGGTCTTCTGTTCCACCTTCTGTCCACGCCGCTGCCTCATCTTTTTAGCCCGTTAGTCATCCGCTTGATTGAAACACTCCAGGGATTTTAACGGTTTGACAAATGCTGATTTTTTTCTTTATGTTGTCGGGCGGAAATTTCTTAATTATTCAAAAAGGGGGGGGGGTCTTTGGTTCACCCATCCACCTACACTGATAGAATCCTCCAGAGCTGTAAGTGTGTGTGTGTGTGTGTGTGTGTGTGTGTGTGTGTGTATGTGTGTGTGTGTGTGTGTGTGTGTGTGTGTGATTCTTGAGAGTAGCGGGGGCATCAATATTTCATGATGACAGATGGGGGAGGAAGGCGGGGGTCCGTCTACGTGCCGGTGTGTGTGTGTGTGTTCTGTTGCTGCTGCTGCTGAGGAGAAAGTGGGCCAGAGCCTCGCTGCCTGGGGTTCTGCTGCTGCTGCTGCTGGGCCTTGTTTCCAGGAGAAGCGGTGGGTTCTGTTCTGAGGCGGCGGCTGCCAAAACTCAGAGGGTTTGTACGAGTGAAGGAAACCGGAGAAATGATGATGATGATGATGATGATGATGAGTGAGTGGACAAGGGATGATCAAGAGTCAAGGACAGGTGACCTTGATGATCGGTCTTAAAGATTTGGTCACCGGTGGCTCCAGCTGAGCTGAGCTGGTGGCATAATATAAAGGCATGAAGGAGCTCAAGGTGAGGCCGGTGGTTCGGTGTGGGTCAGGAACCGACAGGAAATGACCGTTGGCCGTTTGTCCCTGAACAGAAAACAAAGCGTCTGCCTCGTCTTTAAACCCGTGACCTCATGAATATTAATGAGGACAATAACAGAAATCTCTGTAACGTGTGTGCGGCTGAATCGCCAAGGTCACGCCCCCCAACCCCGACATTCAGTGTGCTGCGAACATGCGACAGACTGCAGCAGAGCCTGACAGCAGCAGCAGGAGACAAACGATGAAGACGAGGAAATTTGTCTATTTGTATGGAGCAGAATAACGGCAAAAAACAAAAAAACAAATCCAGTTTAATTGCAGGGTAAATAATATGTGGCGCCCCGAGGTTCAGACAGAACCCATAAAACTGGCATCGTCTGCTGCTGCTAGAACCTTTTAGGAAGCATGTCATTAAGGAAGGGGTCCGCCGATGAAGCTCTGAATGAGACGAAGACAGAAAGTGAAGACGGGCGGGCGGCTAATAAAATCCTGGAATTATTCCCACAAGGTCCTTCAAATGAAGGGCGTAACTCCAGAACTGTTTCACGCATGGTTTTCAAACTTTATACCGACAGAGACCTTAGTGCGAGGAAGATGTGTACGGAGAAGTCAGTTTTATATTACTGCCACTAGAGGGAGCGTTCTGTCCATAATCACAGTTTACGATCTATATCTGATCTATCTGATATAGATCTGTCCTACATACAGAACTATATCTGATATGATATAGATCTGTCCTGTCTACCTGGACCACCTCTAGAAGATCTGACTTGTATCCGTCTTAATTCTTTGTTGTAAAAAGCGCCGTTTTTTAACCGTTAGCTTTCCAACCGTTTGTATGATTACGCCTAGATTGGCTCATACGAATCTACAGCAGGTACTAATAGCTGTGTGTGAGCGCGTGTGTGTGTGTGGTTGTGTGTGTGTGTGTGTGTGATTGTGTGTGAGTGGTTGTGTGTGTGTGTGTGTGTGTGTGTGTGTGCGCGTGTGTGTGTGTGTGTGATTGTGTGTGTGTGGTTGTGTGTGTGTGCGTGCGTGTGTGTGTGGTTGTGTGTGTGTGCGTGTGTGTGATTGTGTGTGTGTGTGTGGTTGTGTGTGTGAGCACGTGTGTGTGTGTGTGTGTGTGAGCGCGTGTGTGTGTGTGGTTGTGTGTGTGTGTGTGTGTGTGTGTGTATGTGTGTGTGTGTGTGTGTGTGTGTGTGTGTGTGTGTGTGTGTGTGTGTGTGGGTGTGTGTGTGTGTGTATGTGTGTGTGTGTGTGTGTGTGTGTGTGTGTGT
>VRLP01008371.1:0-16992 GCA_009660295.1 Lophius piscatorius
CACATGGGTGGAGCCTCGGTGGGTCCTGACTCAACATGCAGACAGATTATCTTAGCTTGACACAGATTGGCCCTCCAGTCACATGCATTATGACTTTGCAGCACTATCTAATGACACAGAGGCTGTATTACACTGGAACAGCTGGAACAGCTATAGATGTCCTATCTCCATAGCTAACGCTGGCAAACATGATTTCAAGATTAAGAAGAAAAATCCATATTCAGCTGCTGAAGCTGTTTAACAGAATAAAACAAACTATCACCAAGAGTCTCAGTTTGCCTCAAATACCCCTCATAAATAAATCTTCACCCAATAAATTTCTAAGTATAATAGCAGAAGAGAGAGGGATAAAGGGGATAGAGAATCAGGGAGGATATAAAGGAAACAGAGGAAGGAGGCCAAACAACACTCAAAAACAAGACAGTAAGACTTTGAAAAAGCTGAAAGCAGTTTATTTCCCCGGGCCACATAAATCTGATTAGTTTCCACTACATTACCTCTGCATAGATGGAGAGCATTTTACATAAAAATGCTGAGTCAAACTAAGGTATCCGAGATTTTGTCTAGGATATATTAAAATTTTTAGTAAAGCAGAGTTTGAGGGTAGGCACCACAATGTCTCCATTCAGTTTTTTTTTCTGCTGTATTCTCTCCCTGTCCTTTTGGATAATGGTGGCCGACAGTTTGGGTTTATTGATGAACTCCAAGAAAAAATGTAACAATCCTACAGTCACCTATGTCTGTTATGTTGCTGTAGTTTTGGGAATGCTTGGAAATAGTTTGGGTTCATTAATACAAATCTAAAGTTGGGGAATTGTATATAGTAATCTTAAAATCTTAAAGTTTATTCATCCTCCTTGAAACCCGTCAGCCATTTAGGTTTAATCCTGCTGACAAACAAAACAACCAACCTCTAGGAACTAACCAACCGACCAACCAACCAATAAACTAATCAACCCACAACCAACCAATTAATCATCCTACCAATTCACTAACCTGCCGAGCAACCAACCACACAAGAAAACCAACCAACCAACCAACAGATTTCAGTGAAGACAGAAGAAATTAGTTGAGACCATGCTTGTCGATTGTAAAGAGATACAGAAGAGAACTATTTGTCGTGCCCCTAACTGCTTGTATCAGTTATTATAATCAGTGATAGAAAACATTTAATCAAGTATCTTGGACTCCAAACTCAAAAAATCTTTGGCCAGCTTACGTTCTGCAGTTTAGTTCCTGTAAACTTGTTTTGTTCAAACATACAACTTTTATTGTACTGTTAATAAATGTTTACTGTTTAAAGCTTTGTGTTCCTGTGGACAGACGCTCTCGGACCCGCTTTGGGATAAGTTTAAGCCCACAGCAGGAGTCTGCTGCTAACAGCTAACCGCTAACGAGCTGCCCTTCAATTGATTTAACCAGACCAACCTGCATGAAGCCGTTTGTGTATCTATAACACAAGAAGATGTTCTGTGAGCAGGTAAACCCAGCCTCTTTGATTCCCCGCAGTATCTTATGATTTTCAGCATCATGCATTGAAACTGTGTTTATCTGGACGACTCTTTTGACTTGTCCTCTACAGAGACCAGCCATCAAACTAGTTAGTACATACAATATCAGAAAGTAATGTTTGGTGGCTGATCAGTTAGTACTGACTCAGCACCAGCAACGACTGACCCACAGTGGACACTGACTCATTTCCTGCCAATTCACACATAAACATAATCACATGGTATCAGAAAGAGGCTTCTGTATGTTTCCTATATGAGCACACTGTATGAAGGACTCTAAAGGAAACCAGACGAATAAAGGGCCACACTGTTCCAGAAGTGTGTGTGTATGTTTATTTGTGTGTGAGTGTGTGAGTGAGAGTGTTTGGGTGTGTGTGTGTGCGTGTATGTGTGTGTGTTTGTGTGAATGAGAGAGAGAGAGTGTGAGTATGTACATGTGTGTGCGTGTATGATAGTTCTGTGCATGTGTGTGTGCGTTTGTGAGAGAGTGTGTGTCCATGAAAGTGTGTGTGTGTATGTATGTGCAAGTATGTGTTTGAGAGTGTGTTTGTGTGTGAGTGCATGTGTGAGAGATTGTGTTTTTTTATGTGTGTGTGCGTGTATGTGTGTGAGAGAGAGTGTGTATCTCTGAGAGAGTGTGTGTGTGTGTGTTTTTGTGTGAGAGACAGAGAAAGAGTGTGTGTTTGAGAGCGTATGTGTATGTGTTTGTGTGTGAGCGCGTGTGTGAGTGACTGAGAGACAGTGTGTTTGACAGTGAACGTGTGTGTGTGCCTATGTGTGTGAATGGTTGTGATGAGAGAGTGTGTATCTGTGAGATTGTGTGTGTGTATGTGTAAGTGTCTCTGAGTGTTTGAGAGAGAGAGAGAGAGAGAGGGAGAGAGAGAAAGCCCTGTGTGCATGAGCCATAACATCAGCCCCTTGTGCAGCACCCAGGGAGCACGATCAATGCTGGGGCTTCCAGAAAAAGGAAACAAATCTCAATGGTCCATAAGATTTTTCTGCACCAGCAGAATGATTTTCCAATCCTGGGAGTCAGACTTAAATGATTGCAAAACACAAACCCTCATGGACCTTACTGATGGAGCACAGAGTGAGCTCCCAAACGTCTCTCTGAGATGAACTGATACTGGAGCAGGTGGACGGCGGAGGTGATATATTACTGTCAGCAGTCTCTGTGTAGCAAAGTCTCTTGTTTTCAATGAAGAAAAATGTGCAGAGACTGTGAGGCGTAGGCTTTGTTTTAGGGAACTTCTACAGCTGCTTTATTATTCCAACTACTGCTGTGACATTCACTTGTTCACTGATTAAAAGTGTTTCCTTTGTGTCCTGCTTTCTTTAACCACGTCTGACCTGCTTTCAAAGTGCTTGCAAAGCATTACGGATTAGCTCAGTTTGCTTTAAATTCAAACGTGTTTCTGCTCCTCGAAGAAATGTTGTTTAAAAGCATCAGGAATTGGAAAGAATGCACAAATTACACAGCAGTCTTTTCTTTCTCTGCTTTACAGCCTCAATGTATTCATCACGACACATCGGGGTTATTTTAAAGGATCAGTCCATAACTCCAGTGGCGGAGAGCATGACTCGTCTACTGACCGTGAGCTGAGCTTAGTGATGGTCTACAAGCACATCTCTGTCATGAATACAGTCCAGTGTCTGTCCACATGTGTCCAGACAATGCTGCAAACACACGGACAACAGCCACTTTGTTCCAGTCGGGGTGGAAACATGGCGTGCCGGGAAGCATGACTGTGCCAGCAGCCTAACAAAGTCTCCACTGTGCGTCTTTTTGTGTGCGTCTGCTAGTGTCGAACTTCTAAAAACACTCCGGTCCATGCCGGAGAACTGCTGCAGGTGTGGGCAGATGGTAAATTTACTTTGGGCTTTAATGTTGTTCACAGCTTCGCACGTCTTGCCAACCAGAACAAATCCCACTGAGCTGAACTGAACAACAAATGTTTTCTGTTTCTGAGAGGAAATTGGAGAACATAATGGACCCCAACAAGAATGACTTCTGTACCAGTGAACATCTGACGGCACCGTTTAAAACGCTGCTTATTACAGTAAGATGAAACAATTTCTTCTAATTGCATCGCTTTAGCTAAGCGCTCATTTCAACCGCTATTTTCGGTCTTCAGGGGTCAAATGTAATTTCTCATGTCAGCCAAATAAGAACTTGAATGGTTCCATTTGTCTCTCTTCCCTATACCTACGTTGGGTGACAAACTGGCACAAAAGGACCATTAAAGACACCCGGAGTAAAATAAAAAAAGTATAAAGGATGTATCTATCACAAACAATCACTTTTTTACACCTCTTCAAATCTGAGAACTGGCTGTCCTTGTAATGTCTCTGTGTATGGAGAATGCCTTGACTGTAATTAAATCATTTAAATGATGTCCCCATGGAATTTGAAAAGGTATTTAGGGACAATTTATTCTATTTTCTGATGTTCTGATATATAACATGCCACAACATTTTTTTAAAGATATGCAAATTAGCACAATTTGAGCACAAGCTAACTATGAATGGGTTAATTCTTATTGTTTTGCAAATTAGGAGTCTAAATATATATATTATATATATATATATATATATATATATATATATGTGTGTGTGTGTGTGTGTGCGTGTGTTTGTGTGTGTGTGTATATATTCATGGTTAACTTGAGCTCATCTTGATCTAATTTGAATATATTTACATTTTTTTTTTAAATTGTATAAATTTAAATATATAAACATATATTCCTTTGCTACTAGTGCAGTACAGGAAATAAAAGTTTTAAATATTATGTCTTTCCAACAAATATTGCCTGTTAACAGCTCTTTCATTTTGAAAACCGACTGTTGTTGAAACCCATCATCCTATGTTTGAATATCTTAATTGTTATTAAATGATTTAAAGGGTTGCAACCATGGACTCTGACATCTTTTGATGTTTTACACAACCACACAATGAATGAAAATATTCACAAATTAGCTAAAGCCAACAATTTACAATCTGTCCATTCTTATATTTTTGCATTTGAGTAATATCATTTTACTGACCTAATATATCAGATCATGTAGAATAACAACGTTTACCATGAAAATGTGACCTAACAGCAAATTGCTGCATCATCCCTCTGAGCGCTGTGAGCATCATTGCAGCTCAGTGATCAGCGTCTCAGGGTGAAACTGACCGAGGGATTATTGATTATTGCCATTTAGGCGAACACAGGCTCAGCCGGGCCATGAGCTTCCTTTCCTCTCAGCCACTATCTGCACTGAAACCGCTCTCCTCCAGTCGCAAAGGGCTCTTGGGCGCATAGCAGAGTGAACGGACCCCCACTACGACAGGACCGACAGCGGCGTCACTCTTCATTACTCTCCATTATGTCTTTAAGCATCTTTTCATCTGTCTTTCCCATGCACTCATTTCAAACTCCTTCCATCTACTCTCGTCTGCATCTCTTTCAGTCCAACTAGAGTTCTTTTCTGACGTTATTTCTGCGGCCCAACACTTGACCTTTGTCCGGCCGCGTTTTTGTCTCGGTGTCAGGCCTCGTTACCTCTCTCTCTTTCTCTGAGTGTGTCAACTCAATTAACCCCCTTCATGTATGCATTCATCTGCATAGTCAGATCTTTTCTGCTCAAGCTTGCAAGAACGGGGCAGACCATCAGAATTAACATTCTGAACACCTGTCTTATATTGTGTATATCCTCGTTTAGCTGCCAAAACAGCTATTTGATGCAATGGGACACCTGTCAATCAGAGGCAGCATTCATTTTTTCAGCAATTTGTGGTTCAGTAGCTCTTGTTCAAATCAGATCCTTACTCTTTGCCTTTTTTCCTGCTTCTAGTTTTTATAGTGTAGAATCCACACTAAAAAAAGAGATATTTTTGATTCACTCAAAAAATTGCTTCAACTGGTACTACTCAACTGAATAAAGTACTTAAAAATAATCAGTTAGACTCAAAAATACTAATCCTAATTTACTTTTTGAAGTAATTTCTATAAGTTTATCAGAAATTCTTCAGAGCTCTTTCATAATTAAGTTCTTCCAACTTAAAATTTTGGCTAAATTATACTAAATTATATACTGTTTTACCAGTGAAATAAATATTTTTTCCTTCAGAACAAAATCCCACTGACTGACAGGTGTCACTGAAATGTGAAATCAACACTATTCTGAGTTGTCAGTGGTTATTATGGCTTATTGGTGTACACTCACATACACACAAACACAACACACACACATCCACACACTGACACACACTCAATCATGGAAACAAGAACCAAATTTGAAAACAGTAAATGCAAATATTTCGTGTATGACAGAAAATCTTTGTATCTCAACAAAGTGAATCAGTTTGGGGAGTAATGGACTTTTTTCACTGCAATATGACGGTCCGGTAAGATCCTTACATCCAGTCTACTCTGCAACTTAGTTTCCATGACCAAGTGACTCTGAAACAACAGAGATAAGAACCATCAGGCATCAGTTCCTCCAACAACCCCAGCTAATGTTTGGAAAATCTCAGTAGCCCCCACTGACCGTCCCCTAAGTTGCAGGAACTTCATCGGCCAGCAGCATATAAATCCGGCTGTCGTTCTCTCTTGAACTGTAATAGTGATTATCCTGAAACTGTTTATTTTTCAGTCTTGTTTTATGTTGCTGGTTTTATGTTGCTGGTTTTATGTTGCTGTTTTTCCAATCAATGATTTAAAATGCAACCAATTAAAAGTGATGTAAAACAGCAAAAGCACAACCTTTTAAAACATAATTACCATTTAATTGATGACTAGAATTGCTCTTTATTCAAATTGTAAAGGTTCAGACCACTATGAGATGGATAAGACAGATATCTGACTAAGCAGGATTCGTCTGTTCCTGCTGCTTACTCACTCTGCTCTCATAATCCCTCTCCCTTTTGTCTCCTTGAGCCTTCGGGGGATCATCCAGAAACAAACTAATTTCCCTTCCCCGGAGTCTCGCTGCTCTCACTGCGCCTCTCCCTCACCTCTTTGTCAATCTTTCACCCTATCACCATGATTCAGTTTCTTGCAGGAGGGTGCTTCATGGGTTCTGTCCAGCGCTGGGCTGAGATGATGAGCAGGTTGCCTACAGGCAGTCTCCCTGATGGAAATTGCGTCTCAGGCAGACGGAGCACAGTACGGGGGAAACGCATGCACTCACACACAAAGACTCACTTGTAGTCTAACACAGGTGTAACGCTCAGGAAACCGTCAGAGGTCAGGGAAAAGTCAGAAAGCGTTCATTTCTTTGCAGCCTGAATGCGCACAAAATTGATAAACAAAAAAGATTTGATGAAATTATTTATGATATTATGATTTAATAAAAAAAATTGAATTAGTTTTTTTTCTTCTAAGCACCAAGCATAGGTATATATCAATTAATAATTTGTCCTTGCTAATGTTAAATATACTCATAATATGTGCAACATTCCCTTATTTGAGGAAAATTTTTGCTTTTATCTAGACATTAGGCCATCCTACCACTTGTGATCATAGGGCCTGCACATCATTACGACCTGCTATGAAGCACCTGCAGGGAAATAAATTAATAGAAGCTCAGAGGAGGGCATCGCTGTAGCAGAGACTGTTGGGGGTGCTTATAACGCCTGGCCAGCCCCCTTACGTTTCACAATAAGGAGCCATGGCTGCAAAATGTTTATTGGCTGAATCAAATTACCGTTAGATTATTAGATTATGGTGCTAAACTGAGCACAAGCCACCGGGAAGTAAAATACATGAAAGAAGGAAGAGAAACAAAGCGGATCTGATACGAAGGAAAGCAGAGGGGAACATTTTGACCATGCGATGCACAACCCGGCAGCGAGAGGTGTTCCAGCAGGATGATGAATGTAGATGAATGGAATCTGTAAATGGTAAGTAGGCTGGAACACCTTGCCAATATCTTTTTTATTACTCCGTGCTGAATGTGTTGCTGCAACTTTAATGAAAGAACATGTCATCCATTTAGTCTCATTTCCATTTAACAGCCCTTTGATAGGAGAAAATCAGAGATCACTGGCTCAAACAGGGACTTTATGGCCCTGGGCTTAGCTGTTTGTGTGTCGGTCTCAGCATGTGTCTGTGTGTGTTGACCATCTAGCCCTCTGATGTGCTTGTGTTGATGAACTGGACCGTATGAAAAGCAATGACATATTTAATGGCTGCCACGGACTGTGCTGTCGTCTTTCCATTTGGGTAAAGTGGTTATTTCCATTTCCACTTCCACACTCACACAGATCTGACACAATAATTTTAGGCAGAGCACATGATAATCATGTGTTTATGTGCCTGAATGAATCTGTTAAATGAATGAGGGGAAAAAGGTGTGTCTATCCTGTCACAATAAACAATTATTCTTATTTTGCTCCTCTGCAGGTTTAAACCCAGTATGATTTAGGTTTTTGGTCTCCTTTTCTTTCTGTTTAGATACTCTACTGATAATGGAGGGGAAGAGGTATAAAGGTGCAGAATGTCAAAGTGTGAGTTTACACCCACTAAGCAGTAGAAAGCTGTTACTGGGAGACAGCCGTGAAAATACAAAAGTGTGAAAAGAGCTGTTGTGCCAGTGGGTGTTCAGAGAGATTCAAAGGAAGAAATCAGATCTGTCTTTTATCCATCCATTTCCTTCTGCTTATCCGGGGTCGTAGGCTAAGAAGGGCATTCCAGATGTTCTTCACCCAAGCAACACTCTCCCGCTCATCGTGGGGGATCCAGAGGTGTTCCGGCCCAGATTAGAAAAAAATTTCTTCAACGAGTTCTGAGCACCCTGAATTCCCTCAGGATATCAGTGCCCCATACCTTCTCTCTAGGGCTGAGCCCTGCCACCCTACGAAAGAAGGTCATTTCTTCAGCTTGTATACTTGACCTCTTTTCTTGGGTCTTTACCAAGACCTCATGACCATAGGTGAGGGTTGGAAAATCGATGGACTGGTAAATTGTGGACCTTTACCTCGCAACTCAGTCCTTTCTTCCCCACAACGGACCGACTCAACACCATTATTACTGATGATGCACCAAATCTCCTGTCATCTCACATCCATTATCCCCATAACTCCAGAAGATATCTAAACTGTTTCTTCTGAGGCAGCAAGTCATCCCCACCTTGAATGGGACAGTCCAGGGTTTTCCAGCAGAGAACCTTGGCCTCAAATTCACAAATGCTGACTCTCATACCAGCTGCTTCACACTCAGCTGCAAACTGCTCCAAAGCTGCTGGAGGTCATGGCCTGATGAAGTTAGAAGAACCAACTCATCTGCAAACAGCAGCGATGCGATTCTAAGCAGCGATGCGATTCTAACCTCAAACCGGACACACTCCAAACCAGAAATACCTACCTACCAACATCAATGCAAGTGGATACCGACATAACTCAGTAAGATATAATGAAATTATATTAGTTGTACAAACATACAACCAAAATATCCATTAGTGATATCATCATCAGAGTTTTCTCAACCAATCCTACATTCGCCAACAATAGCAAGTCAAGGATTTCGTATGCCTTCAGGCTTTGTCCTAGTCACATACATGTCTGCAAACCAGGATGGCTGGCCACAGCTCCAGGACACTTCAGCAAAGTTAACATGTGATGACAAGAATGGAACCAGAGCTACGCCCTGATTTAACAACGGTAGTGAAAAATATTTACAAATTTAATACCAGAAATTGACGTGGTTTACTGTTTTATAATGACAGGAAGTGATGCAGAATGGGAAATATGAAAAAGGTCCTACAGCATTTAGGTTATTCCAACAAGTCTATTATACAGTGAAATATATCAGACAGATAAGTTGTCAGGGTCAATCTTTAATCTTACTATGGCGCTTCAATTGTTCCTTAATTTTATCCACAGCAAAGCAAACCATATAACATGATTAAAGCACTGCCAGATTAGAATAAAGTTCCGTACGTGCTGTTCCAGGGGGTCGGTCTGTGGCCTATCTCTGCCTCTAATACTGCACATCTGGCTTAACGTTACATTTAGTGCAAGCATTGACTAGCAGTTTAATCTGCTTATGCTACAAAACCACCTTGACATTCGCTGTATTCAAGTACAACTGGCTCTAAAAATAACATTTTCCGCCACTGAACACAGGGAAAATCTCTTAAACTCGGGTGCATATAGGGTGACACTGCATAAACCCAGGGTTTTAGAGTATGATATATGAGCCACAGGGGCTCATCTTTCAGCTCCATATGAGAGCTGTGCAATAAAAAAAAAAATGAAGGAGGATGGTATCCCTCTTTGGCGATTTTCTTCTTTTTCCATGCCAATGATCCCTCAGAGAATGTACCTGTCCATCAAAGCTGTGCCTGCGGGGCCTCGAAGGGCGGAATCAGGGGAAAGGAAATAATGAGAGCTTACGGCAGCTGCAAGAAATTCACTCTTACACACTGTGAGCTCTTCCTCTGTACCCCTCCACTTTACTCCTGCAGCGTTCCAAAGACACTCCGACCACTAGGACACACCCTTCCAGTGACAACCTTCCCCAAAACCTAAGGCGAGGGAGGGTTGACATCAAACATTGAGAAGCATTCTTGATAATCGCCGGCAGCTTAACGGCAAGCCAAGAAATTCGATCCAGATTGGGCACTGAGGTCAGGCCATAATGTATCATTTCTGTCAACCAGTTTGTCCAGCGGCTCATAGAAACACTAACCGATATTCCAAAACATCTTCTACATTAGAATTCGGACCACATCCATTAATAAACAACATGCATACAGCTGTTCACATTTCTTTTCGCTCTGCTGATGTGCAGTTGTACAATGCCGTCTGTATTTAAATGGGAGCAGAACAAAATGAAAGGGAACAAACAGTGTTTATTTTAAATAAAACATCTCCTACATTTTGGCTGTGTTTTTTCTATCACAATGTTTTTAACCCAGTGAGGATGTCAGTATGAAGAAGGAAAGCGTGTGATACTGACTTTGTAGTTAGGAGGTGCAGATGTTCAGATAACGAGTGCATTATGAAAAGATAAAGTTTTTATCTTTTTTGACAATAATGTGCTTTTCCCAGAATGGGACATTCATATGCAGCAATGTTTCCAACTAAATAGCAGGAACAGCTGGATGGGATCCAGATGAAGCAAAGAGTTCATTCAAATGAATTATTTCAGGTTGTCTTCCCCTCAAGCTCCCACTCCACCATGCAAACCAGACTAAACAATAAACTGGAGTAGATGCTATCATTATTGATCACATAATTATTATTATCGTAAGTGTGGATTCAGTTACCTGGTATCCTCAACAAACACCTACAAACAACAGCAACTCCCGACCCAGAACCAACACAAACTGGGTTGACGATTGCTCAGGAACCACCTGTTTCACGGTTGAGGACCGCAGAAATAATGAGGTTGTGGAAGAGGGGCATGGAAGTGAGACAGAAGGGGATCTGAACACAGGAAGGGAGCGGAAGTTCCCATTTATAATTCATGTCAGGAGAATTATCATCAGCACCGTGGCATTTGGAATGAATTATTGATCATGTCTTGGAAGCTTGATGTAAAAACTTGCAGTTGGGGGTCCTGATGGACAGCGCATGAAGTCAGAGGGAGCAGGGGTAGAAGAGGCAGCCACAGTTTAGGCATTATTTTCACAGATCGTTGGGGAGATAAATCCTCTCCTAGGGGAGCACTAGGGTGTCATCTTAGACCTTAGACTTAGGGTTAAGCCATAATGGTTGTCAGATCATTTATGTAGGTAAAAGTAACAATAACACAACATAAGAGTACTCTCATTATAGTACTAACGCATTGCATAAAGGCAGTACTTTAATGCTAGAGCCACTCAGTAATTTCATCAATGGTCTTTTGTTTTGAATGGAAAATAATCGTGTTGATATCAAAATGTTTCAAAGAGTCTTCATATGACCTGCATTCAGCAACCACAAAGACATTAGAAACAGGATAGTTGCTCTCTTTAAAAAAATCCACACAATATGTTTAAATTAACCTTTAGTGTAGATGTATTCTTTAAAAAGTGCAATATTACTCTAGATACTAAGATCCAGAAGAGGAATTAATGTGGGTGTGTCTTTTTTTTTCTTTTTTTTTTTTTAAGTAGTGCATAAACACATAACAGGATATGACAGAGCCCGGAAATAAAAATCATACAACTAAAACAAGACAATAACAATACAAGTACTAACAGTTATACAAAAACAAGGGAATGTGTGTGAGTGAGTGGTGTAAGAACATGGATGTGAGCATGCCTTTACAAAGAAATCAGGATTCAGTGAGCTGGGAAAAAATGTAAAGATTATTCTAGATTGAAAGTTGGCTATTAGTAAACATGTAATTAAGGGGGATAGGGAAATACAAAAAAAGGGGGAAAACGGGAAAAATATGTAGAAAATATATAAATAAAAATTAATTAAATGAGAACAGACGATCCTCCAATTCTTGCAGGCAACGAATGGGTCTCAACCAGAGGAGGTTAAAAAAAGTTTTTTTTAAAAAGAAAACTATGGCTTTAGTTTAGATGACACCATACAAAACGACTAACAAATACATCAGTTCAGCATATTTACATAAAAGTATATACATATAAGTACAGTTCTTGTCAGAGAGCTTTGTGGGCAGTGTAAAAATACATTTATGGTACATTTATGGTACAATACTCGATCAACTCATTCATTCAGCTAATGGAAATCCATGTGGGTTGAATCCAAAGTAAGCCTCTTGGATGAGAGGTGAAACATCTTCAAGCCAAAACAGAAATCCAATTGCTTTGAATTCAACCCACATGAATCAATTATGGTATACGTTTAGATAATCCTGATGGAGTTGAAGTTCTGAGGTCAAGCCCGTCTTTTACAAGCACTAAGCAAAATTTAACGTGAGATATGACTTAATTCTCAAGGTGCTCCATGAACTTGCTCAGGAACATATCCTCATTTCAAGTTTATGATATTCTACTGAGACCAAAATAAGGGCTCCAGTATCATAGTTCACAATAAATCTATTCAAACCACTCACCAGCTCCAGTGGCTTTAAAGACGGACAGTTAGGAAGTACTGCTGAGGACACAGTGGCTAATAGAAGAGGACACCATGACTGAGTCAGTGACTGGCTGCTTGACCCCCAATCATTTGCTGCTGTCTCTTCAGCCCGACTCCGACAGAGAGGAATTACTGCCTTATCTGCAGCTATTCCTTTTTTCACACTAAACCAAACAACAGCATGAATCAGTAGTGAAGCTAACATGAACGCGTTTAACCCCTGCCAACTGTGAATTGATGAATAGCCATTTAATATTTTTATTGTCAAAGAGTAACACACCTTTCTCACGTCCATCATCAACAAATGTGAATGAATTAGTTCATAACTTCAGATCTTGCCTCAAAAAAAGAGACTGTTTTAACAGAAGAAGAAGTTATCCGGTAGATTAATGTTTGCATGCCGATGGTTACAACTCAAACAGGCATTGCTAATCACTAAATAACATTCCACAGCATAGATTTGTAAGTGTGTTTAAAAATTTCAAACTCTATTTATACAGATTTCAAATTCACCTCTGGTACTACCTAATGTGCTGTCTTAGAAGCAACACAACACGGAAAAAACATTGAGCCTTCTTTTAGTGGATACCAATACTAAATGGGGACTATAAGAATGATGGCTATCCTTCCCCACAAACAGAAGGCTGTGTTAATGTGGTAAATAATGCTGAGACAACACCACTTCCTGTTATATTCAAACAAAGCAAGTTGTAAATAATATTCCGAAAACTCTAAATATGGTAAAATTATAGCAATTTTGTACTTCTTATTTCATATGTTCAACACATTCTTGACAGTGAGGTCACTTTCAACTGTCTTTTCTTCTCACGCTGAGAAAGAAAGTCTCACAACGGCACAAATCTATAATTAAGTCAAAAACCAAGTCAAGACTTAGAATGTCTGAAAATTGTTTGAACCAAGTAGTTGAAGGCCAGACTGATGGCTTACGACTGAGGTTAAAACCTACTTTAGTAAATAGTATTCAGTCAAGCGGGCCAGGAATGGCTGAGGCACGTTCCAGATGTTGGAAGGAGTACTGGGCGTTGAAGCTAGGCGACGAGCTATTTTTAGCCCCGGAGCACAGGAAGGAAATGAAAGGAGCAGAGTTCAGTGTGGTGGGATTCGGAGCAGCAGAAAGGGTAATCAAACACCGCCGACCAATGGCAATCCCGCCATCCGGACACAATAGCGGCTCGCCTGCCGCTGGCTTAGTCTTATCACAACTTACTCGCACTGAAAGTGGTTGTGAGACGAATGAGTGGGGAGACGAGGAGCGCAGAGAGGGAAAGGAAGAGATGGATGAGGGAGTGAGAAGGAGAGAAAATTTACTGAAAAGGGAGCAGTTGGTACAGATTAAATCAGGGGATTGGTGATTTTATTTCACATTATTACTACCCATATGCTGTGTGTGTTTTGTGTTTTTGGGTGATTAAGTAAACTGATTACAGGCTGTGATGCAGAGCACATTTCAGAGGCATCTTATAGTATATAATCTGATTTCTTCCAAAACTTGCAGCTAAAGCGACAAGTGCTGCTTCAGTGGTAAAGTAGGCAACATTTAAAATATGACTAAACCTTTGAAGTTTCTGGAAAATCTGTCGGCTTTCACCGGAAACTCTTACCCCGAGTAGGTGTGTCTGTACCCATTTTCATTCTGGAATAAGTGAAAGGGCGGTCAGGCATCCGGGTTTTGCTTTAAACTAACTAGGCATACGCCGTCGTGCCCAAAAGGCCCCCAATCCCTTGTGTTTTACAAGCAATACCCCTGATTGAAATCCCTCCTGAAATTAAATCTGAAGTTAAATCTGAAAAAAACTGTTTTTCATTAAAAACGCTTGACTCTAATGAGTAAACTATAAAGTATAACATGATAACAGATCTCCTCAAGTCAATTGATAAGCACCCAATTTGAACAAAATTGGATCAAATGATGATGATGAGTTGAAAAATAATGGCCGCGAAAGCTCCACCTAGACTAAGCTCTACGTGGGTAAAAAAATTAATAAAATTTGAAAATGATCCACATAACAGCTTTTGAGTTTTCACATTAAATGAAAGATATCCAAGTTCGCTGTTCTGGGATATAGAAGTGTCATCATCTTACCTTAAAACAGCTTTAATGTTTCTGAAAAATTGTGTTGAAGGGAACTACTCTTGCAACTGGGGAGACAGGATCCGGTATTAAAATATCTATCTGGGTTTCCTCAAGGTGCCGCGGCATCCTCCCGCCATCCAAAAACATGAACCGCTGACTGTAAGTTGCCTGTAGGCATGAATGTGAGCGTCTCTATAAGCAGCCCTGTGATAAACCTCATTCTAATTGAGGGAGTGTACCATCTTTCACCCAATGTCAGCTGTGATAGGCTCCAGTCTGAACCTACAAAAGACACAGCATAGGAAAAGCGGTACCGAAAAATGGAAAGTTGTTGTAATATTTCTCTCCACCACAATCATCCCCTCCCGCGCCGCCATTTTCACAAGTTTGAACAGTCTACTAAGGTTCTCTCCTTCCGCTAGACAGCCGAATCGGCAACCATTGAGCTCAGGTGAGATGTGCTCTATACCATCCGAGCACACATAGTACACTCTGACACAGTGAGTGTCAACACAAGTCTACACTCAAAGATGCTAAATATGGAAGAACGTGAGATAAAACACAGAAACGGTAACAGCAGAATTCAGTGAACATGACATTTTCATCATGAAAATGTAGCTTGGATGTTATTGCTGTTGTTTGCCATACCGACAGACACCCTGAAAATGGTAGCCCATAATACCAGGGGGCAACCAGTGTCTCATAGAACCACCTGACATTGGGTGATGAGCTTCCCATGGATGGCTTCACAAGTCAGTCAGTCATGCCTCCAAGGCTGTTCAGATGAGATAAAAACTGATGCGGGCAACACTGCCTGCGTTCCATATAAATGGTACTATTCCCTTTAATGAAGAGTGCAAATTTGTCAGAAAGCTGCCTTCCTTCACTGCTCTCCAGTCACAGACGCAAAATTACCTAACTGTTGATCGATGGTTAACAGGTGCAGTCTAATTATGCTAATCATAGCTACAGCCAAATAAACTGATTGCCATGTTCATTTAAATGACAGCAATGTTCCTTAGGTGGCTAATTAAACCAGGCTGGCAGAGAGGAAACAAGGCTGGGTATGCAGGGAAGGAGGTGTTTAAGTAAAAGCTTTCTCTGGGGTCTACAGTAATAAGCTTTATTCCATGGGTTTAATGGTGTCATAATGAATTTCTAATGATGGGGGATGGGTTGGGGGGCATAAAAGAGACGATGGTGGAATATGTTTGAACCCGGACAGGCTGCCGTCTCTCAGATTGTGCGACGTGTAGGATCGTCCCGGACGAACTGGGTTAACTTGTAAAACTCAGTACATCATGCAGTGTGTGGGCTCCATCCATTCCAATCCTAACCTCACTTGAAAGGGTATGGGAAGGTTTTGAAGGGGCCATTACTTTTTTAGCTTTGGCCCCAGTCTTCATTTGAATGTGACCCAGGAAACGGCATCATTAGAGGGAGAGGGGGCGATCAAAGTGGGGAAGATGAACTCGGGGGCCCCTGACAGCCACTGTGCCGGTATGAAAGGTGGATAGGGGTTGATTAATGATTATAAAGGCAGCAGCCATGACAACCTCGATTCCATCCTCTCCCCAATGGCCTCTGTTTTAATTCAAGCCTTCCAGACGAGATTAAAAATATACAGTTTAGGCTGCATCGTTGCAAACACCCCCATTTGTTTTCAAAAGGAGAGTCGCCAGGGGACATCCACCACTTCATTCACTTAGGAATCTCATTTTCTTCAAATTGTGAAACTAAGGGAATATTGCAATCTAGACACCATACAGGATATTGTTCATGCAGCAGATAATGGTGACAAATGCACACACATTTTATAGTATGGCCTTGTTTTTTTTCTTAATAGTTTAAACCACACTGTCTTCAGAAAATTTGGTATTCCAAACACAGTGGAGGGAAAGGGAATCTGAAGATGCATTCAAGCATTAAGTGTGAGGGAATGTGTCTTGGGAGAGATGGATAACACGAGAGGAATCCAATGTGTGTATGGGTTCGTTTATGACTGAAGAAGCTTAATGGAAACCTTCAAATGCTGGTCATCAGATATATCCGTCTCAAACTGAAACAATTAACAAGGACATGGACGCGAAAAGTTTGATCAATAGAGTTATTATTGCAAGGATGATAATAATAATAATAATAATACATTTAATTTATAATGCACTTTACATTTGGATCAAATCTCAAAGTGCTACAAAGTAAAAGCAGATAAAAGCATCAATAAAAAATATAATAATAACTATATAAAAATATGACTAAAAACCAGCAATGTTAATTAAAGTTATAGGTTCTGCTAAAAAGGAAAGTTTTAAGTCCTTTTTTAAATGTGTCAGTCGTCTGTGGAGCCCTCAGATGGTCAG
>VRLP01008372.1:0-16989 GCA_009660295.1 Lophius piscatorius
ATATAGTTATTATTTTATTTTTTATTTATGCTTTTATCTGCTTTTACTTTGTAGCACTTTGAGATTTGATCCAAATGTAAAGTGCATTATAAATTAAATGTATTATTATTATTATTATTATTATCTTCAATTTCAATTTTTCCTTCATTTTAAGTCATTCACTTTTCGCCTTTCATTTATTTTTTGCTGTTCAGTTGTACTGCGTATTCTGAACTGTATTCTGAACTTTATTGAGCATCACAACCCTAACCTCAATAACAGCACGCCAACCCTTTTTCTTTTGTTTGAACCTGCTTTTAAGAGTCAATTTGTTTTAATCCCTCTATGTTCTAAGACTGTCAGCACGGCAAATGCCAATTTCCTTTAGGATTTTTGCGAGGCCTGCGACTCTCCCTGGAAATCAGTTTTGTAGGCAAGACTAAAGTGACCCCGTTCCTGCTCCCTTTTTTTGTATCCTGCAACAAGGGCGGTCGGTGCCAGGTCCACCTCTGCCCGGTCGGACGTGTGTGCGAAGCAACCACCGGTCTCCATACGGCAGCGAAAACAGGGTCCCGTAAAGAGGAGTCTTCACATGACCTTGAGAAGTTGCCTTTCTTCCAGCTAGAGAAAGCTGCCTGATCAACTGCAGCACCCGATCCACGGACGTGATTGTTGACCAGCATTAGGAAGATCGTTCTATCAGGCTCAGTCATGATCTGGGGTTGATGCATAAAATCTAAGTGGTATTAAATTTTATGGTGCATTTAGCAATGATTAAGTTCCAGAGATTTCAAAACCGTCAACAATTCCTCTCTGTCACCATCACCTAGTTCTCAAACTCACACACAGACCGACACGTACTTTCCTGTATAGGCATTAACCTGTTTATCCGCCTCATTATCAGTCATTATCGATATCATCCATATTCATCCTGTTTTGTTTAGTGTGTAGTTTAATAAACATATTCATATTTAATCATAACAAGTGTCCTGTCTTTCCTTCTTGAAGAGAAATGAGAGTACTTTGTAAAAGAATTCATGACTTACGGCTGTGAGAATTTTTATTTAATGAAATTAAGAATTGATTAATTCTAGGTTTCATAATTTCCAAAATTAACTTTGGGTGGCGCGCCTATTCAATTATTCTCGAGGTAAAATGTAAATAACCTGCTACAGTAGTCAGAGTAAAACCACTCTGGTGTACCAATAAGGTTTGGTGTGAATGCCTTTTCCCTCTCTCCCTCATGGTTTCAGAGGGAGTAAGCCTGCATTATCATCAAGCTGTTTCTTCATTGAAACCATTATAATAATAGCAACAACTGCACTGATCACTATATAGGCATCCATCCTCTCATAAAACACATCACACTATGGTTGATTTTGCACTTACACTTACACTTTTGCCGATACACTTATAAATTAAGTGTATCGGCGCATGTTAACCCCAGATCCAATGAGATCTGTGCTCATGTAAACAGTTAACTCTAAGTATTATTTCAGAATTATTTCAATCAAAATGAAGAAAAGTGTCCATGTAAACCCAGCTACTAGATATTTACCTCAGCCAACACTGGCATGTAGTTATTAAAGTGATTTATAAAAGATAATGTGTGTATAAATACATATCAATGGCGCAACACCATTCATGATCAACAGCTTCGAAGAAAATACTAGTTAGACCATGTGGTGGGGATGTTTACCATCCAGGAATACCACCGTGTTATTTCCACTTCTCATGATTGCTCAATCTTAACTTTCTGATATTTGTCAATTGAGATGTCGGTTCTCATCAGCTGATCACATCTCTCCATTAGTCCAACAGTATACCTTCATGTTAGCCTATCAACTCAACGCTGTCTTATTAAATAAGATTTTGTACTTTTATTTCATTCATGCTGAAGCTTTGGATCATAATCTCCCTGAAGAGCCACTGCCTCATAAACTTTCTGACAGAATTGATAAACACATATTATCTGCTGATATAAACTGTCATATTATCACTATTATCACTTGACTCTCCTGATTGAAACGTCTTAATTTAGGAATTATTCATGAGGTGATACAAAGGTACGTGTTGGACTGTTTTGCCATTGCTGATGGACTATCATATACGTAGGGACTCTGTCTGACTGTTTTCATCAGTCTGGAATCTTCAAGGCAGCTATATATGACACTCCTCACTGGTGCCGGACCTAATGCAGTAACTAATCCTGACCTCTGGACAAAAGATCATAAATCGCCACAGTGTCTTAGCCCTGACAGAGGGATATGGTAAGGCATGGTATGGTTTTCTAATTTTCCTAATTTTTAAAATCTATATAATCCCTTTTATTAAGACAAAGTTAAGTTACAATTGAAAGATAAAACATCAAGTTTTTCTATTTGATAACTTAATACAGATATTCTGGCAGATATTCTTGGAAATCCTCGTCTGGCCTAGAACGTTTCTCCAGATATTTTGTACATCTGCCCACATATCATTTAAATTTATTGATAGGAAGACAAAACCCAGGGTTCGTATTATAAAATACATAAATAAATATTTATTTACTTATGTTTAGTGGTTACACTCACAATATCTGACTATGTAACAACTTTAACTTTAAAATTCTAGTCGTATAAGGATCCAATTTGTTTTTAATTGTTAGTATTAGTAGACTCTGGTTCTGAAAAAAATAAGACACTGATCATTAACAGGCATTTGTATGCATGTAGCTGTACTCTGTTTTAGTTCATTTCTAAAACATTATTAATAAATATTAAAAAATTATGCAGGCTGTGCACAAATATTATCAGTATGTAGTGGTCACCTCCTCTCAAGCTTTGCCACAAACATATTTTTGAAAATATTTGTCCGATCCCGGCGCGTCCCGAAAGGATCAGTCAGGCTGTTGTTACAGGTTCTGATCGTTCAAGTATTTGCTGAGCTAGGCTGCCCCTCCCCACCTCCCACCTCTGAATGTGGGATTCCCCTCTGCAGGAAGAAACCTGTCTGCTAACAAACTAGAGGGGCGCCCAATCCGACCAGCTCCATTGAGCCAAACGTTAACGTTATAATTAACATGACATGCCGCATAAGCGATGGAAACCATTCAGTGATGTCAACACCCAGCCCTGGGCAAACGCCCATGTCGCCCACAGCTAAATCAGTGAATGGCATACGTTGCTGATTATAAAATGGACATTTTCAAAGAGTTCCAGCTGTTTTTAAATTGTTCACAGCGTCTGTCTATCACGGCTCCTGATGGTTTTTCTTAGACATCTTAGTGAAGTTAATTATTCCTTACTTTCCCACTTAATTATTTTAAGTGTTTGTGTTAAAACAAATTCTCTGCAGTTGTCTAGATCATTAAATGCCAGCATCGTGCATGTGAATAGCGCCGCCGGGTACGCGCTCACCTGGGACTATTCCAAAACAGTGATTATATGCAGTGCTTCCCTTTCCGAAATTCTTTCCAAAATGATTTAGACTACCCCCTTGCAAATTAATGAAATCTCATTTGGAAAGGGGTGTTTACATGCAACATTTTCTTTCTGATTAGGCTTCTAATCTTTTTGGAATCAGGCTGTCCTTGTAAACCACCTAGTGTGAAAGAGAATTTATGATTTTCAGAGGTGTGATTGACTCCGCATTCGGTTGAATGATAAACCAAATAATTGGATTGATCTTAATTTAATATTTTTGCACAATCTGGGTGATACCCCTAATTTGAGTGGGGTTCAGTGGCTTGTTCCGCTGCACATATTTAGTCTCTCTTGTCTGTTGTATAGTTCTCTCTGACTCAGGAGTTAATTAGTTAACAAGATGCTAGGGTCTGCGGAGGTGGAGTTTATCTGTGATATGATTGGAATCACCATGGAGACAAAGTCACAGCACGAAGCAAGAAGGCAGTGACTAATGGCCCACTCATCTTCTATTCCATTCAATTCCTCCCTTTCTCTGGTTTCTTCCACAGTCCTTCACTCCCTCTCTCGCCTGAAATCCCACTCATCTACTGTATCTGTGTTTCCGTCCTGCCCTCTGTCTCTCGGTGTCCACACTGTCCGGAGTTTAGTTTCCTATATCTTTTTCATATTTTATCGTTATGTAAAAATGGCACTTTTACAGTTAGTGTGAATGTCAATGAAAATTGAAGTAATGGTGAGGCAACAGCAGTGTTAAGCCAATAAAACGACACGTGAAAATTTCACATGTATGTCACAATAAATAATATATACATTTAATCTCTTAGGGGGCATGTTTTGCTCTGTCTGTTTTACCTAACTGTATGACTGATGTTTCCAGATACTTCATGTCTCTGCGTTTCCAGTCATCTCCCTGTATGTAGCCATATTGGCAGGCCTTTCCCTCTTTTTCCACTGTCTGTGTGACTCACAGCTTTTATTTGACAGTTCTGTCAGCACACGGGGACAAGAGACCCTTAATCAATTACTACTATTACTATCTATTTCAGCTGAAGTTGGTGGCACCTGCTGCAGCTCCCTATCGGTGTCAAATGACTTACCTCTGACTATAGACTAGCAGTGGTGGATGCTCTTTTTTTATATATATATATAAACTTTACATATGATTATCTATGCATGACAAATGTGACTCAGGCCTATTAAGTTACACAACACAGATTGATATACTGTACATAGCTAGCATGAGCTTCAATCCAAAGAACAGAAGGCAGGTTTGAAAGCAAGATGTGAATATAATGGAACTCTTCAACCCATTATCAAGACCTAAAACGATGAAGCAAATGTTTAAGCTTACAACAGCAACAAGAAAACGAAGAATAAAGAAAGAAAGAAAGAAAGGAAGAAAGAAAGAAAGAAACAAATTTTACTTTCAACACAACTTTATTCAAGAGCAGGATGTCCTGATCCTCTGCCCTGCTTTTAAGCGTTAATGCGGCCCGATTGACAGTGGAGCGCACATTCCATAGTTTGACCAACATCACACACAAACAACAAACTTCAACTTTATTTAGGTAGCAGTGAACACAAACCTTGCCATGAAAGCCGGTACTTTAACATGCTCTGTGTAAGCTGGTTGAGTCCCTCAAGCACAAAACCAGGGTGAAAATTTGCAGTGCATCCGGTCCAAGGATTTTCCAGATGTGTATGAAATAGTCAGTGTGTTGTTCATTGATGCACTTTCAGAGAAATATTTTCACAGCGTAAGCGTCCCTTCATCCCAGTCTTTAACAACATTCAGCAGCACTGACATAGAAAGCCATCAACTCTGCCTCTTAAGAAACACAGGAGGCATCTTAGCATCTTTCAGGATCAAGAAGAGGGAAACATATGTTGCCGATGAAGGTTCAGAGCCTTGATGTCTGAACTCAGCTGACCTCTCTGGACAGCAGTGAGAACTTACTCTTAATCTTGATTGTGTGTTGGGCAGACATTATTATGGCTCTTAAATACCTCTCAGGTTTAAGTGTGGATTGTTTTAAGAGTGGAAAGTAAGGTTGATCAATCAGGCTCCAGAGGTTGCCCTTGCCAGCCAAGGTGAAAACTGTGGACCCACCAATGACACGGAGGGCAAATTGTTTTTGTGTTATTTCAGTGTTTACAAAGCGCTGCATTGATGCACATAAATGCAATGTCATAGTTTTGGTTTTAGATTGTTGTTCTTCTACCTCCTTGTCTTATTTCGCTGTTTACACTTTTCCAGTGTATTTTAGCACTCTGGACTCAAAACAAAAAAAGGCTGTGGGTTAAAAATAATAATAATAATACATTTAATTTATAATGCACTTTACATTTGGATCAAATCTCAAAGTGCTAAACCAGGGTTCACCTGGTGCCTGTGCTGTGTAAGGCAGGGTTACTTTTAGGTAAATTGAAATCTCAGGCTCCCTCCCAATTACCTAAAATATTCAATATAGGAGGTATGAATAGGTGTAATTGGTGATGAACTAGTGACTTAGGCTGTCACTAGTAACCCATTATTGGCTGTGATAAGATTCACCATTTTGTAAGCATTTACAGAAAATGTATAGATGAATATTACCATTGCTACTGATTGTCTGCAAGTGTTATAAGATATTAAGTCCCTGGACTTCTATTACAGCCTCTTGTGTCCTCCTCATTGTATCCTGCCTGAAAGTTATGACATGCAATGTTCTGGAAAAATACCATGCTTTTTTGCCTCTGGAAATCCAGCATGCTATCTAGAATCGCACCTAGAGAGGTGTTACTCCTCCTTGTTCAGTGTAAACAAACAAAGGCAGCATAGAGAGGGATCTTTGTGGTGTAAGTATTACGTGTCCTCTGCTAAGAAAAGACTAGAGAGACAAACAGTTTACAATCGCATTCACACCCATGGGCAATTTAGTCAACAATTCACCCCCAGTGGGTGGAGGTCGGAGCATTGAGAAGGAACCGTCGGAGACATACTCACAACCTTTTAGCTGTGAGACAGAGTTTACAAATGCACCACCAAGCTTCTCCAGACCGGTTCTCTCTTCAGCAAAACTGTGTTGCAATTTGCTACGAATGGAAAGCTGCTTCATATGTCTCTGATAGTTCCGTTTGTTCAGTTGTTAAACAGAACTTAAAGCCCTGTTGATGCTTCTGTGTATGTTCTGTTTTTTTCTGCCGCACACAGACGGTTTCCTACAGCTCTGTTATAGAGAAGATGTCAGAGCAGCAGCACTTAGGGAGACGGTGTGACCTATCTTTTGTTACATGGAAGCCCCAAACTGCATGTGCCACAGCACTGACCTGTCAAAGTGCTGCATTTTTCACAAGACCTGCTCTAAATTAACCGCCAAACAAGCTGATAGGAAGAAATCATAAAACAAAATGTACCAGAATTGTATCATGATGCAGGGAATTCTGCAACTGACGGCGAAAAAGAAAGTGCTCTAAGTAGGTACTCTATCGACACTTATGAACTGACGCAATTTGCAATAGAAACACTGCCAGTATGTTCACGGAAATGAGAAGAAAGCATTTTAGGCTATTAGGGAATATTATGAGGGAACATTTCTTGCTGATACATCCTTCAATGTTTCCTCCTGGGGGTTTCAAAAAGTTTCTCAATCAGCCTTAGTAGGCACAATTAGTTTTTGAATGATGGGAATTTCTTTCTTTTCAAGCTTACAAGTAACAAACCCTATATAAAACAGATAGAATGAGAGAGGACCAGGTCACACACCAACACCTGAAACATACATTAAGTGTGTGTTACTTGAGCTAATGTTACTTTGACATTTGATTTTCTTCATATTACTTCAACAATTAAGCAAATGTAGTGTGAATTGGTGATATTAATATCACTAAATTAAGGAGTGTGTGATTGGGTTTATTGCTATCCATTGTACTGAAGAGGAGCAGAAAAAATACACAGACAGACAAAGGGAATGTTGTTTCAATTGTAAACTTACTTTTCATCGCTCTAAATAGAGCTTTACCCGTTCTATTTTCCCTACATTGTAGCAGTCCACAGACAAAAGGCAAATAATAGCGATAAAAAAGACTTAAGATCAATTCTAGAGAGAGCAGTCGACTTAACATCCCACTGCTAGTTTTCAGTGATTACTGTGGACGCTTTGATAAATAATTGTTACTAAAAAATGCTTTGTTTGGGCTGACAGATTTTGTTAGTTTTCCTCAAATAGCACAATATTCTCCAAGTACTGCCATTTTTAATTAAACTCTGTGACTTTTTACGCCTTCATCCCTGCTCAACAGCATGCTCATGGACCCTCTGATTTCCAAATGGAATACCAAGTAAAGTTCTACTTACATTTTAGTGCCAAGTTTATACTTCAGATAATACTCTTGTTTCGGGAAATAAGGTTTTACGTTTTCTTATTCCGTGAAGGCCAAACTGGGCATGTTCAGACTTTCAAAACTACTTAAACTCTGTGGCCCCCCATGATACCCCTTCATCTTATACTACATACCCACACAGAAGTAAATAGGAGCTTTTTACTATATAATATTTGTCATTACAGTCGATGCTATAACCAGTGGTGGATTTAGCTATGAGCGACATGAGAGGTCACCCAGGGCGACATCTTGCCTGGTGCATAAATCAATCAAAAAAAATGTGAATGGTGACGTTGCTGATTGGTTACCTATTGCTGGTCGGAGTGGGTGCCCCTTTAGATTTGTGCAGACAGGTTTTTTCCAGCAGATAGGATCCCCCGGTCAGACGTCTGTCGGGTGTTTCTAGGTATAGACCTACTTACTTAGCCCTTCTGGCCAATTTTCATCCGAGGATCAGAATGTCCATTTCTCCTATCATATCATTTCAGTGGGCATATCTGACAAAAGCCCTACTGGCCCGGTTGGCACGCCCTGGGATTGGAAAAATATTTTGAAAATATGTTCCGGGCTCTGTCACATCAGGGATAGCATAAATCAGGTTTGAAGCGGTAGGGGGCAGGATCGTGCTCATTTATTTGTACAGCAATGTAATGCCGTGGTGGTTGCTATGAGCCAATAGGGGCGACAATATTCCGTTTTCTGCGCAACAGGAACTAATATTGTATATAAGTGCACATCATCATGATAATATGTTTGGGTTCCAGCAAAATTATTAGAGCCCGAACACAAATTAATAATTGGTGACTCCATAAAAATGTTCTGAATTGACCAGATCCTGAGCTGAGAATTTTATAATAGAGTGGCCAGTGCCCAGGGGGGGTGCGAAGATATGAGTTGAGGTGATCACAACTTACCGTTGATATTTGTGCACAGTCTGCAGAATTTGTAATATTATTTGATAATGTATTAGTAATTAAATAAAACAGAGTAATAGGATACATTTCATATAAATGCCTATTAAGGGTCGGTCTATTATTTCTTCAGAACCAAAGTCTGCTAATATTAACAATTACAAACAAATGAGGTCCTTCTCTGAGCAAATTTTTAATTTAAAGCGTTTACTTAGATACGTGTGCAAACCGGCAAACATAAGTGAATAAATAGGCCTATGTTTTCATGTTTTGTATAATACACACCATGTGTTTTAAAAATGGCAGTTGAAAGGTAGGTTCGCCCAGTGTGCCACACAAGGTAAAGTGCCCCTGGCTATGACCACTGAAATGGATCACTTTGAAAATAGCATATGGTGCCTAACAGTAACATGGACGGTCAATATTCGCAGTTCCCTTCAGACAATCTCAAAACAAACAAGTTATCACGATTCTCTTCTCTTTTTTAACTAATTTGGCCTCGGAAAAAGGAAGAAGATCTTTGGCATATTTTTTCCAAAAAGCCAGTCTGAGAAGTCCAAGTAGCCATGGTAACATATTATTTCAGCAAGCTTATATTAATTTGTTGAACAGCAGGTGCTACCAGTGAAAGAACAGCTCACAATGAGCCCTTCAAATAGATCTTGTCTGCATCAGAAAACCTTCTGCAGACTTTGACATTTTGGTGGATTATGTGGTCATCATCATCATGCTGCATGCAATATTGATTCTGGTTCCACCATCTTTCACTGCAAAGAAGACTGAAATTACTACATTTATTTTATCTTAAGCAGTAATAGTGTCTTTTTTTATTATGAAGTTGGATAATAAATTGTATGAAGTTATATAATTGCTTCTGTTTTAAATATGATCAATCTTGACTTTACTAACATGTTATACGTCAATGTTCCTCTAATTAAACCTTTTTACAAAAATCCTTCTCTTGATCCAGAAGATTTAGCTAACTAAAGATTAAAATCTTACCTTTCTGTTCTTTCAGAGATCTTTGAGAAAGCAGATGCCATGCTACTTTCTAAATATAAATAATTTATTTGAGTCAGGTTTTAGAGTGCATCACAGCACAGAAACAGGTGGTGAGGGAGGTGAGCGTGCCTTAACTTCCTGAGGAAGTAAAGCCTCTGTTGGGCCTCCCTCGCCTGGTGGGAGATGTGTGTGGTCCAGGTGAGGTCGGCCAAGATGTGCACCCCAAGGAACTTTAAGCTCTCTACCCTCTCTACTACCTCCCCGTGTAGATATAGGGCAGAGTGCTCTGTGTGGTTGGGCTTCCTAAAGTCCACAATCCGTTCCTATGTCTTTGGGGTGTTTAAGTCCAGGTTATTGTCCAAACACCATTCTGTCAGATGCTGAACCTCCTCCCTATATGCTGACTCTTTGTTATTTGTAATCAGTCCTACTATGGTCGTGTCATCAGCGAATTTGACGATGTCGTTCGTAGGGTGGATGGGGGAGCAGTCATGGGTGAATAGGGAGTAGAGGAGGGGGCTGAGGTCACACCACCGTGGTGCGCCAGTGTTCAGGATGAGAGTCAGACTATCCAGCTGATCCAAACTGCTGGTATATTTGTACTGACAAGAATTAGTAAGAGATCATCCTTATCTGCTTTGGCTTCATCAGTAATACAATATAAATAATTCTCCACCCAAACAAAGCTCTTAATGGCCAAGTATCATCATGTCTTTAAGAGCCTATGTTAGCCTCTAGCCCGACTAGAACACTGCTCTCCCAGGGTTGTAAAGGTTACTTATGGTTCCTAGAGTAGAATGTGAGCCAGAGCAATCAAGGGGGTATCAAGGTGCACTCCTATGGAACCATCGTCCTCTCTCAGTCTGACAGGCTTATAATTAGGCCTGGCTCTTAGGCTGTCCTCTAATTATTTGGCTATCGGCTTAAACTACGGGCATATTTCCCATGATACACTGCACTTCTTTCACCTCCTCTCTCTCCTTTTGTACACATTCCTGAAGCATTGATCGTTTCACTGACTTTAAGTCTTTATGATTTTTCATCTTGGTTCCCATGGGTCATGGTTGGACCTACTGGTACCATGATGGCTGATCCAGATGACTGTTACTTCCAATATTCATAAATAACAAAAACAATATTCATATGCACACACACACACACACAAAGACACACACACACAGAATGTGTTGGACAAAGAGCAGTACATCTCAAGCCCAAAGGACAAAAGGTTATTACTTTCTCTTCTCTTCCCCACTTCCTTCTATGTTGTTCAGGTTTTCTGTCTCTTCTTAATATCTGTATTAGGTTTTCCTTCACTCTCTCTCCCTCTCTTACTTTCCCTCCCTCTCTTACTTTCCCTCTCTCTCTTTCTCTTGCTGCCGTTGGCAATATTTTGATAATAAAAGCTAAGGAATACCTTTGAGCTTCAACTCTCTCTATTTTTCTCTGTGCCCTTTGGCCTGATATTATATCACTCACCCACACACATATACACATATCACACAAACACAAGCTTATACCCATTAACACACACTCACATATACACACATCGGTATATCAAGTTGTTACTAAAATACATTTTGACTGATAGTGCTCTTGAGGGCAAAGCAATGATACATCACCTGTGTACGTGTTGTATACCTTTAGTTAGATCTGAACAAGGTTGCAGCATTTGCTTTAGTTTCTCTGTGTGTGTCACACACACTTGTACGTTCTCACACTCAGTGAGAACATACAAGCATTCCTGTGTCAAACATTCCATGGAACATATCCAACTTGATGCCAGAAATGCGATCACATCTTTCTGCCAATAATACACATGTTGTTTAAGATTATAGAGGGTCCAAAGTGTTTGTTTTAGCACTTGTGTGTACCATTGACTCCATTACCTTCCTCTGGACCTATAGCTACATTATCCATCTAGGCTACTCACTCTCATATTGGATAGCTGAGGACATACT
This sequence comes from Lophius piscatorius, assembly GCA_009660295.1. Classification (NCBI taxonomy): domain Eukaryota; kingdom Metazoa; phylum Chordata; class Actinopteri; order Lophiiformes; family Lophiidae; genus Lophius; species Lophius piscatorius. Next base: position 11,623 of record VRLP01008372.1, read on the forward strand.
CTTAGAATGGTCATTAGAGGATTAATGGCCATAGAATGGTCATTTCAACAACTTGGGCTGCCCAAAAGGAAGTTTAACCAATGGGTCAAATGCCAACTCTGCTATTATTGGTAGCAATCAAATAGGGCTGAGACGCTGATATCTATACCCCTGATAACTTTTGTATGTTTGTAATGTGAGTTCAAGCAATGTGGCTGTATTTTTTGTGTGTGTTTGTGTGTTTGTGTGCCTGCCTGTCTTATGCTCGCAATAATGAAGTAATAGTTATAAAGAGGATAGACAATCTGAAAGATTTGTATTTGTTTTGATCCATATTGTTTCCTCTGTTAGTCACAAATAAAGACACACACGTACACAGATACATGTCTATCTGTCTTTCACTGTATGATGTTTGAGTGAATGGGTGAATGACGGCTCACAATGTAAAGTGGTTCAAGTGGTTGAGCAGAATGGAAAAGAAGAGTCCATTTACCATTAACCATCTCACACACATGTACACTGGCACTTGTGCAAACAAAATACAAAGAACTTTTAACTGTCTTTAAATTTGATCAATAATTGCCTGAATCCAAAGATAAGTTTGCAAAGTTTGAAAACCATTACAGGCCTTATCTGTCAGTCAGAGGTTTGCATTAAAAATCCACAATATTTTCCACTGACTGATTGGACCTCATCCACGAAAACTGCTCAATAGTGCGCAGACTTGCCCACGTTCACCTGATTACCCTGTTCTGCTGTCTGTACATCAGAGCATTTTGAAGTCACAAAACTTAAAAGAAATGGAATACAGACAATAGGAGAGCAACAGCATGTGTCAACCCGCAGTCAAGAGTGTTTGGGCAGGAAAAAATATTTCCAGCATGAAATTGCAATTGTCTATAAGAAGCTTTCCACTTTGTGTGGGGCGGCAAAAAAAATCAATCGCACTGGTATCCTGTCCCGGTAATTACAGACAGATTCAAGCACTGCTTTTAATAAAAACAAAAAACAATGGTGACAAAAATAAGGAGAAATGTTTTCAAAAAACATTTTATATTCAAACATGTTTCATGAAAATTGTAAAAAGAACAGCTATGACTTTGAGATAAAAATTAAAAAAAAACAAATATTAAGAAAGCTCTCTGTACCCTCCAACAAACAGACTGGAGCACCAACTCAATTTCAAGTCATGGTGAACGTGTCATTGTATTAGAGTAAATCATAATCAAATAATTCAATAAACATTGTAATTGAGACTGTATATATGTCATTTCATTGCTTTTCTCCATGGCTGCTTCCGATGGACTCATATATGCAAGCTTTGTTTTATCCAATCAGGATAAGCAGCTTCCAGACTGCATAACTCTGCCAGTGAAATACACTGATGATTTTGTTGATTTTCAGATTTTTTAACCAATCAGATTTCGAAGTTGTCATTCGCGGCGTGTTCTTTCACATGCCAGGGTATGGCCAAACAGCAGGCTGCATATGTCCTTCAAGAAGACTCGTCAAATACAATATCCAACCGGATATTGTTTCCGGAAGGCACTACTTTTAGTCTCTCAAGCTCCTGTTGAGCGTTCATTTTCAACAAATTAAAACTTACAGTAAAAAAAGGACTTGACAGCCTGTCAGTACTGGCCTCCACGCCATATGGAAAAGGAATTTATAATGGAACTGATACAAACCCGTGTTACTGGATCATTATTTCTAGACAGCTTCAGATGGGGAACAGCTTTTGGCGAGACTAATTTTTAAGTATTTTAAATAGCTGTTGATAATAGCTTGCTAAAGATGTTTGCTGTTGTTGTTTTGTGAATGAAGTCGAGATTCAGTGGTCTGACGGTGCAAGTACGCCTGATGACATTAATTTTATACCAGCAGAAACACTGTTTTGCCCTACTTACTTTTGATGGCATTTTTGTTTTCTAAGTGGTCATTATACCACTTTATTACACAGATAAATGTTACTGTCTAGTTGAATGTGTAATGGTTATGTAGTACTACAGCAGCCTGTAACCGCCTAGTCACTGCAAAGGTATTACAGGCCAGCGAAATTGCAGCAGTATAAAACTGAATGCCTTGGTGGAAAAACCTACAGCCCGCCACAGACACACACTATCACACACACACAACTAGATAACGCTAAATGTTAATTTCAGCAACTTGAAAAAAAACAGTGACGCAAACTTTGGGAGACAGATTTCTGATACTTGTAAAAAAAATACAAGAGCAGTCTGAAACTGTGTATATGGTATTCAGGAATTCATGGCAGATCACCAGAATACATGTGAAAATCTGAAATCTGAAAATTGATACATCATAAAAGCCTACATATCTGATGCGAAAAGTCTGAATAAAAGCATTATTATATGGGCTTGTTCCATAGTACTACATTTGGAAACTTAATCCTCGCGTCTTTCCATTTGGCTCTTAAAGATAGCTGGTCCAAAGCATAACACAGCAGTGTGTTGAGATTTAATAGTAGCTCTTCTTAATCAGTGGATACATTTCTACCTGCCAGAAACATCACATATGCAGACACATAAACTTTCTGAGAAAACCCCAAGGAAAATGATTGATCTGTAAAATGATTAGTTTAAATTGATCTATGAGATCATAAAGTTGTTATTATCTGTGATAGTTATTTGTGATTGTGACCTTTTGTTCTACTCCAATACAAGGTATTAAGTATGACCTTAAAACAGATAACGAAAGCATTGATCCATAAAAAGAAAATGACCAGAATATTCATTAAATAATAAAGAATATTAATTTGTAACTTTGATGATGCTAACAAGTACAAAAAAGTTTGAAATCACTGCGTCATTTGTCAGTTTTTATTCTTTCGTAATTGCGATTATTAGAGTCGTTGTTATAAGCCTTTTGACAGGAAAATACATTGAGACCGGAGTCTCATTTTCAGTAGTGCCCTTAATTTAAAATCATAAAACAATTAAAAAATAATGAAACGAGAGAAAAACCAAGATATCAGCCAGATATTGAAGTAAACTATATAAAAACATTTGCAGTCTTCAACATCAGACTCGTATAACAAATCTTTGAAAATGCCCCTGGAGAAGAGTGATTTTGCCTTAGTGGCCTGTTGGAACTTATTTCAGGCTCTGGGCACACAATAGCTGACTCAGGTTTTCCAAGTTTAGTTCTACGTGAGATTAGAGTGCTTCGTTATGTGGAATGTCAGATAATTGGGCTACATGGGATACATTGTTTGTTGGGCATAGGTCAAGACTTAAATCGTGCAAAATTAAGATAAGGGCCTCCATAAAAAAAAAGCAATTCAGGGAGTAAATGCAAAAATATTATTCTGTTCATTCAGCATACTTGAGGATTAGTATTATTTAGGGCAAAACCACTCCCATACTTTTGGATGTCCATAATTATCTTATTGGGCCTAAAATGTACTTAAGACAAGTGCTGCAAAGCAGTTCGGGTAGGGATCTACTGTGCATCTATATTCAGATAAACCACATGACTAGCATGGACTAGCTACCCATGTCAGTAGGATCCATAGCAAATTATTGCATTGGGTCCACCCAACCATTGCTGCAAAGGTCAAGATGAGAATACCCCTAGAATCTGCGAGAGAAGCGGCACAAGAAGACCTACGGACGTACCACACAGTCAGAAACACTTGATTGAAAATGAAAATCAAAGCTGCATCCATGGCTGGAAAAAGTTGATATTTGAAGATTTGAAGACTCATTAAGGCGGTAAAAGAATCTGAGAGCTCAGACAGGGACCCGCGTTGACACTGTTTCCTACGAGGTAGGCAAATCAATCAACACCAGCCATACCCCACAGTGTATCAGCATCCCAACCTCAACCAGCCACACACCTGCTCTCTAAGTCAAGATGGAGTGAGAGACCATCAATTCGTACCATATCAACTTCCAACTTGGGCTGAAGGGCTGTGCAGGAATAAAATTAGAGATGTTGGGGCAACATCATTTATAACTATAGGATTGTAAGATTTGGATTTAAGGCCCAGAGTCAGGGGTCACAGATGGAACCATCAACCCAGCCCATGTCCAAAAGACAGCAGGAGATTGAATAATGGGTGAGGGAAAGGAGACAACTGAGGAAACTTTAGAATAATGCTACAGAGGAAGGAAAAGAAGGACATGATGCGCTACAGGCAGAAATAAAGCGGCAGCTGGCAGTAGTAAGGATACATTTCTCTTTACAACATCTCTAGGCAATGCCAAGACGACCAGCAGGTCCAGAGTTTTACAGAGATTAATATTTCACCTATTAAACACGGTAGTTTAACCAAGCTGCAGCAGAAAATGTCTTGTCCATGCCCACAAATCATCAAATCCCTATATTTGCTCATTCTTTTTCCTCAAATAGCATCACACCATTGAATATATAGAATTTATAAAAAATAGTCATGTAGGGGCCTTACTATGGGCTCCCTGATAAAACATTCAATTCTGGACATGGAAAGGTAAATTACAGTAATCATACGCATTAATAGCAGAACCACAAGTGAAAATAACATTAAGAAATACAAGGAGGACTAGATTAACATTTAATCTTGAGACCTGAGTTGTGCGGTTTGGAGATTTGCCATGTATGGAACAAAGGAAGAAGTTCGCTTGAGGACTCCTACAAGAGAAGATAGGTCTGCCACTGCATGTTTCTGCCTTTCCAGGTGGCCATCTAGATGCTAGCCATGAAACACAGACACAGGTTAGGGGCTTGCTTTTACTGATTTGTGATGAAAAGTCCAAACACCGAGTGAAGTCGTGGTACACAACTGAAGATTTGTCATAGTATTGGCAACCAGTTGTCACCCTGAATGAACAACCCCACTCAGGCAGTATAAGTGCTGAAGCTACAGAGATTGGAACTGTCCTCAGTCTCCCTCTTTTTAACTTAAGCTTTAAAAAAATTGCCTACATTTATACATAGTACAAGATAGACCCCTCCCAAGGAGTAGTGGGCAGCCCCGGGATTATATTGGGCATTAGGGTCTTGCTCAAGGAATCTAAAACATGTAGACTACTGTCGAATTACTCACCCACCGATCTTCTGATTGGGGGACGACTGCTCTCCTCACTGAGCTACAGCTGCCTCACGGACCTCCATGTTGACTTATCAGCCGCCTCCTGCCTCTCCTGGCTTATATTTCTCCAGTAAATCACTAACATTCCTTTGAAGATGCAACGAATGATAGAACATGTAGAAGACATAACTGTAAATAACAAAAAAAAACAGCTCTTTTGTAAACGCGTGTATCGTACAAGGGTATTACATTGATTTGTCTGCTGCCTTCGACACAGTTGACCATGGAATACTCCTACACCGCCTACATCACACCACTGGACTCACTGCCACCGCCCTAAACTGGTTTCAATCCTA
>VRLP01008373.1:0-16976 GCA_009660295.1 Lophius piscatorius
GAGAGAGAGAGAGAGAGAGAGAGAGAGAGAGAGAGAGAGAGAGAGAGAGAGAGAGAGAGAGAGAGAGAGGGAGAGAGAGAGAGAGAGAGAGAGAGAGAGAGAGGGAGAGAGAGAGAGAGAGAGAGAGAGAGAGAGAGAGAGAGAGAGAGAGAGAGAGAGAGAGAGAGAGAGAGAGAGAGAGAGAGAGAGAGAGAGAGAGAGAGAGAGTAATTATAAGTATTGATTCACAGCTCCGGTTACACGAGGAAGAGTTTGACTCTGCTGCTTTCCTTTTGCTTCCCCCTCTCTCTTATGAGGAATGTAAATGATTCACGGAACAATGGCGGTTTGTTGTTTTTTCTGCTGACGGCCGTGAGGAGAGTCCGATCCGGATAAATATACGGCAGACATTAAAGGGAAGACCCGCCCATTCAGAGTTGTGGTTGTCCTGCATGTCTCCGTCTGTTTGTTTGGTTTTTTAATCTCTTTGTGTTCATTTTGTGTCTCCGTATATTTACTCCGAGTCTCTTTGTGGTCGTTTGGTGCAGTTTTCTCCAGGAAACCGATGGAACGGCTTTCATTTCTTTTCTAAAACTATTTAATAAACATTATAAAACGATTGGATCAACATCTAGATGCGTCAGCGAGAAAACAATTCCAGAACAACACACTTTAATCCTTTAGACTCGAAGATCAGGCTGGCGTGAGCTCTGACCCCAACCCCACTGCTTTTTGGGTTCACGATGCTAATTAGCATATTAGCATAGCAAACCCAAAAACACGTCATCTTAAAGTGAAAAAATACCTGACAGATCACTGAGGTGATGTGCTACAACAAAAAACTAATATCTCAAACATTTTAACACTCAGTAATGTGGAAAATAAACATCGGGCTAACTGGAATTAGCCAAAGACTATTTATATCCAGTAACAGATTTAACATGATAACTCAAAAACTATTTCAAGGATCAATGTCAAATTTTATAGCCACATGGACATTAGTGAAAGGAAGAACTGGACTGATTTTGGAAAACATCTCTTGTATATTTCCTCCACTAGGGGGAGCTTTATCTCCAAAAGTTTGTGGGTTTATTTAACGGTTCAGAGGTAAATGCTGGGGTCCACGCTTTAAACGATGACCACATGGTGCGGGTTCCTCGCTCCCCCGCTGGTTGCATTTCCTGTTCAACCAGTGGAGTCACTGGAGAGAGAGAGGGGTGTGTCTATTGCTGGATGTCACGGGGTTAGAGTGGTCCGAAAGAAAACAGGGCCGGTAAAGTAAAATGGTTAGAGCTACCAGTTAGCCGTCCAAAGATTTTAAACTCTTTTTTACACGCAGTACAAGGCAAATATTCATTATGTATCTATTATATATTTATATTAACAAAAGTAAAATTCTAAGTGCTTCACACAAAAACTCTGTTTGATCCGTCGCTCAGGAGCAGGAAAAAAACAGTTTTTCTAGAAATAGCTCCCCCTAGTGAGTAGAAATATAAACTATTGTTTTCACCAAATACTGGACTCGGTATAGAATTTGTTGTTTGTTTGTCCAGCACCACAGGGTTACGGGTCACGAGGTGAAAGCAGCCTCCTGAAACGTTCTTGAACGTAAAAACATCTGGTTGAGTTGGTGAACGAAGGATTGTTTTTTTGATTAATACGACGGCCTATGAACTGATACGATTTCTTTCAGAGAGCGTCTTGGCGTCTTTCAATCTAGTCAATCAATCAATCTAGTGCGTTTTTGCGATAATTTAGTTTGTCATCTTCCTCATTTTGTTTTTTTCCTGCATCCTTTGGTTTTTACTTATGAATGTTTTTCACCACTTTCTGCTTGTTTTTACTTCTTTGGTGGAACTTTGGACTCATTTCCTGTCTCCTGGTGGACGACCGGAGACTCTCACGGTCCTGTTGTGTCTCTGTGCCGCTGGTATGTGTCTATTTATCCAGGTTTTATATTTCTGTCTAGTGTTTTCTGCCTTCTTGTTGTTGATTTATAACTTTTTGGAGTCACATTTTCTCTCATACACTGTAAAAAAAAAAGCAGAAAATGGTCAAATGGTTGTAAAATCTTCTTGCTGTGAGGCAACAAGCTGCCTGTTATGTTAGTGTGTGTGTGTGTGTGTGTGTGTCTGTATGTGCATGTGTGTGTGTGCGTGCGTGTTTGTGTGTGAGTGTGCATATGTGTGCGTGCACCTTTATAAAAAAAATGGGAACACTGATTTTTCTGTACAGAAAAGAAAATTTAAATAGAATATGACATTATTGACAGTACAATTGAAGTTTAAGAAGTTTTATCATAAATCAAAAAAAAAAAAAGAACTGCTCTAAAATGCGTTGTTTTTTTTACAGTGTTGAAATTATAGTTTTCCCACTGCCTGACAGGAAATGTGTGTTTTAAAAACATAAATATATATTCTAAGAGAATCAGATCACCAATTTGACGGGATATTCAAATTCATGTTTTTGACACCTTAAGGCCACCATAGATTCTTGTTCGGGGAGGGGTGAGCTGATGTGTCATTAAATTGCAATCTGGAAATTTGCTACGGATTTTTTTCTATACAGAAAAGAAACATAATGTGTTATATTAACACTACAGTTATAATTGTGAAACTTTCACCTTCATTAGAAGAGCTGCTCTGAAACGGGATCTTTTTACAGTGTAGACATTACAGTTCTTCCACTGGCTGACAGGAAATGTGAAGAGTGTTTTAGAGACTCCTGGAACCCTCAGGGCCCGTCCGGTCGGCCCGCAGTAATCCGTCCGTGCTCTCGGCCAGCCGCATGACTTAAACATGAAAACAGAGGAGATGTTGGAGGCTCTGCTGCCACCTTAACCGGAGAAAAACAGGATGTCTGTCAGGGCGGTGGAGTCTGTGTAACTGTCTTCATGGCCAGTCGAGAGAGTCCTGCAGCAGGGAGCCGGGAAAACAGCTCTGACATGCAGGACAGAGGCAGTGGTGGCATCAGCGGAGATGCCAGAGGAGCATCTGAAGGTCTGGTCTTCAGTAAAGCAGAAGAAGTGTCTTCCTGTGAGGAGCAGTCAGAACATCCCATAAAAGTGATGGAATCCTCACAGCAGAGGCCGGGATGCTGCAGTCTAGTCAGTAACACACACCTGATCAGGCTGCAACACACCTGGAATTCCAAATATGAATGTTGCCTTCAAAGCCGCGCGGAACAAAGCAAACTCTCTCTTAAGGGGGGGGGTTTACCTTCTTACCTTCTTCTGTGAAGGTTAAACAGACTGAAACTCAAAACAATCTGCAGACGAGGTCATGAGGAGGAATGTTGTCTTCAGGAATGTGATGGATCCACCGTGGTTGAATTCTTCCCCAGTCCTGTAATTAAATGTGGACCAATAAAAATCAATAAATAAATACATTTAATAAAAAAGAAGAGGGTGAGTAAGTTTCTTTTTTATTCCTGTCAGCCTCTTATATATATATATATATTATTATTATTAGGATGTATATAAATTAAACAGATGGTTTAGTATAGAGTTCTAGAATGAATTTAATATATATGATTATAGAGATATTTATAATTATATTTTGATAGTTCATTAAAAAAAAAATATATATATATATTGTTATTATTATAATGTTTTTAATAAAAATAGTAGTATATATCATTTTATAAATATGATTAAATGTATAATTATATCATTCATTTTTATATATATCTGATTATATATGTATATAATTCTATAAATATATTTATGACAATTGTATAATTATAGATCAAACTTATACAATGATAAATGTATAAATAAATACATATATAATTATGTACATCTATTATTTTATAAATATGTAATAATATAGTTAATTGATAAGATAATAATGTTAATAAATGTTATAATTTTGGACATAATGACAATAAATTCAATACTAGATGTGATTATCTACTAATAAATGTGAGGACATTAATAGATGAGTATAAAGTGTTTTTATTCAATAAAAATTTAATATGAAATAAAAATAAAAATTTAATTAAATTTTAAAAAAAGAAAGAGTTATATACAGAAGTTTTTAATGTTAAATATAAGTTTAAGCAGCTACAGAAAAAGCACGAATGTTCAGGTTCTCAGTTTTTCTAAATGTAATAAAAAAGTTAAAGTTCCTTTAAAGCCCAAATCTACATTAAACATGTAATTATTTAATGTGCATCTTTAACAAAAGCAGGAAATGACACCTTGATCCATCACCACCCGCTTTTTCTCCGCTGCTTCAGCAAAGTTTTACCAAAGTGAAGATTCTTTTGAAATCTGAAATTTAACGTATAATTAACTGCGTTCGTTTTTGTCTTTGTGAACTAATGGGAACTTTAATGCGTCTGGCGGCTCCGAGGAAACGCTTTGATTTATGCGGAGGTGTGTTTTCAGGCGTTCATTAAGGATGAGGCTGAGGATGATTAAGTTTTGTTTCATGTCATCAAAATGACCTTTAAAAGACAGAATTTACAGCCAACGCGATTCATCGTAAACTTCTGAGACGTTCTCTGAGTTAAGGAAGGTTACAGAAGAGGAACTTGAGAGGAAATTTTACAAACGTCCCTCTCCCCAGCAACACTCTCCAGCCCATTCTTGGGGATCCTGAGGCCAATCCTGAGGGCCAGAACCAGATCAGAACCCACCTTTAATTAAAAGAGGGCCCGTTTTTCTACGTATAGAATATACAAATTTTCTTCAATGCGCTTTTATTTTGACATTACAGCTGACTTTGGAGTAAATTAGCATATTTTTGAAACATTAAGGTTCAAATTAATTAACGACAAAGACATTTAGATTACCATTTAGATTTGACATTTAGAGTTTACATTTAGATTTAGCTTTAACATTTAGATTTAGATATAACATTTAGATTTAGATATAACATTTAGATTTAGCTTTAACATTTAGATTAAGATTTAACATTTAGATTTAGCTTTAACATTTAGATTTAGATATAACATTTAGATTTAGCTTTAACATTTAGATTACGATTTAACATTTAGAGTTTAGATTTAGATTAAAATTTGACATTTAGATTTAGATTAAAATTTGGATTAAGATTTAACATTTAGATTACGAATTAAATTTGATATTTAGAGTTTAAATTTAGATTTAGCTTTAACATTTAGATTTAGATTTAGATATAACATTTAGATTTAGATTTAACATTTAGATTATGATTTAAATTTACATCTAGACGTTACATTTAGATTTTGCTTCAACATTTAGATTGAGATTTAACATTTAGATTTAGATTTAACATTTAGATTTAGATTTAACATTTTGAGCTAAATGTGGAAAAGTGTTGCTGTTAAAATCAGCATGTTTGACAAACGGCGCCCCCTACGTCAGTGACAATTGTCCTGTTGGGCTTCAAGGTTTGAATGGAACCTTTTGCATTCTGGATTTCGCCCATCAACAAAACCCTCCAGAGGATAACGTGATCAGGGTTTATATAAAAGAGCCGGAAAAAATCCATATGGCGGTGGATAAACCCAGTTCTGGTGGTAGGAAGGTTCTGGATCTTGATTTTTCTGTCAGTATAAACTACAGACGGACGCGCTTTGAGGCGCCACAGTTGGTTGCTCCTGAACGGCTAATTTATTCAACCCAGCTTTGTTAACCTGGAGTTAATCAGATCATCGATCATCGATCCTGGAGCCGAGGATCGTTACAGAAGAAGCAGGAACTTTTCATTTCTTCACCCTCTGCAGGAGAGAGCAGATTCAAACACAGATAATGTGTTAATATAAATCATAAAGGTGGAGGTGAAGGCGGTCCGTTCGCTGTAAACGTCAGCCTCATCAGATCTTCCTTCCTTTTAGGTTCTTTCTCTCATGTCCGTTTGAGTTGAAGTGTTTCTTAATGGCGTCTTCAGCTGGGGTCTCTCTCAAAGCTTTTAACCTCCCAACTAGGAGGACTCCTAAAGAGTTTCTTCTTCTTCAGGCCTTTTCAAAAAGTTCCTGAAAGGAACTTTTACTTCTTACTCTCTTATTTTGAAGAATCTAAAATTTAGAACTATGTCTAACTAAGCCTTTACTTCTCCAGAGGGGGGCGGGGCCTCTTCCATGTTGTGCTGCCATGTTTGTACGCTGGCCCGGAACGGACCTGCTGAACTCTGAGCTCTGGAGAGGAGTTTTCACTAGAAAGACGAGGAAGAAACCTTTCACCTCTTAAACCAACGATGAAGAAGATGATGATGATGATTATTTAACAAAACAAAAAAAGCAACAGAGCTTCTAATCTTGCCTTCAAAGGAATCTTGAAGACCTGACTCGTGAAACCATCGATTGGGTCCACGAAGCCATCCCCAGGGATTCAACTCAGCAGTTGCTGGACATCAACATAATGCTCCCCCACTAGTCTAATTTTGTTTGCGGCGATGAGTAGTACCCCCACACACCTTTGGACGTCGCCAACCTCCCGGGAACCTGTACCCAGTGCTCACTGCTACGCCATTACCGTGCGAGCATCTATCTCCCGCCGAGTTGAATTCCACAGGTTGACCGAAATGTCTTTAAAATCCCTAAATCGATTATATCTCTGTTGAAAACTGAGTTTTGGCCAAAGTTAAACATGAATTCTCACGAATATTATGTAACAGTCATCGCCCCGGCCCCCGCCACCGACCAACTGGATTGATCTGAACTGATTTTGAGAGAATGGCCAGTTGCACATCTGCCACTAGGGGGAGCTTTTTCTCAAAAAGTTTTAAGGCCATCATTTCTCAGCCGTTGGTTCGATTCAGTCCAATTCTTTTGCACACGAATCGACTCAAGGAGACCCATTTTGTAAATATCTCATTTCAATGTAATAGTTCATATATAACTAGGGGGAGCTTTCTTACAAAAAAAACAAAACTCTGGTCACCTGGTCACCAAAAACCCCCTTGAAGACCCCAGGACTATCAGTGATGATACATTCCAGGAAACCCCAGAGATGTATCTCTATCAATCTATTTCTTTCCCTCTCTGGACCGCTAACAGAGCCGAGTGGACCTCTGAGAAGGTTTTCTCTCTTTCCTGCCTCTTATGAATCCTTTGCAGCTCATTTCAATACAAACAAAAACGAGTTCACACGATGTTGTTTGTATTCTTTTAAGCCTTTTTGGAGAAACAGTGCATGCTAAACGCGGGGCTTTCCTCTAATAAGAAACATGCAGCCGAGTCCATCCACTGAGGATTTGAGAGGCTTTCATGTTCTTTGGTTTATTCATTTATCCCGTGTATTTCTCAAGGCTTTCATAGATCAACGCCCCATTCTTCCCGGCAGCGTATCGATTTTGAATCTCGTCTAATATTCCCAGATTGTGGCGAGTAAATCATGTGCTCCTTAGGGTTTTGGCTGCTTCTACAGATTGTTGAGTTTTAGATGTTATTCCTGTTATTTCAAGCAGATACTTCATTTTTTTTGAGGTATTTGAGCTTCATGCAACAGAAAAATGTCTTTTAACCACTCAAGGAGCGTTTACCCACAACAGGAGCCTGACATCTGGGGATGGAATCTGTCTCTCGCCTCGTAATACAGATCCCGGCAATCTGAGGCCCAAGGACGGCAGACAGAAACCTCGCCAGAAGAGGATGAAAGACTTATCCTCTCGTGAACTGGAACTGAACCGACGAATCTCACCTCAAAATCTTTTCTTACTTCTCTCAACAGTTTTCCTCTTTCCTCCCTTTTCTTGCATTTTCTTTCAATTTCCTTACTTTTCCTTGGATTGACCACAATAATAATAATAATAATAATAATAATAATAATAATAATAATAAATAAACACTTTAATGTCCCCGAGGCATTAGGCACGATTATTTCTTCATATATTTGTTTTATTCCTTTGGAGTTTTTGATCATCTAATATCTCAGACACGTTAAACTTTAACCAGAATGATAAGTTTTGTTTCATGAAGAAATGTTGTATTTCATGTTAAATAATCTGTTTTGATTAGATCAGCTCAACCTTTTTGGTAACAAATGTTTTTAGAAACCTATTGGATAATTATCAGACGTTTTCAGTCGTATCAAGTTACATAATTCTATTGAGTAAGTCTATATATAATATGCCATAAATCCTTGGTGGCCCCTTTGACCTGTGGCGTCCCCCAGGGCTCCGTCCTTGGCCCCTTACTCGTAAGCATCTACGTGCTGCCGGTGAGTTACGTTACAAACAAGTTCAGACACATTTTTCAATCAGTAATAGTGACTTAAAACAGTTCAGACCGTTCATCAAAGACTCAAGCTCTTGATAACTTTTAATCTTCATGGTCTTAACATGTCAAATACCAAATTTGAAGTTGATTGTGTCCAAACTCTAGAGTGCAGTTCCCCCGAAAAACAGCTGAAAATCCCACCTTTAGGTGAAATTACTCGACTTCCTGTTAAATATACGTCATAGCTCCAAGAGACTTTTCGGAAGATCGTGATATGATTGACTTGTATTCCAAATTTCGTACTTGTAGGTGGAAGTAAGTCCAATAGAAGGGCATTTTTGACCATTTCTAGGGGGCGCTGTAGAGTCATTTTCCCCCTCCCCTTGATGCGACCCATCAAAGGGAGGGGGAAATTTGCATGCGCAAATTTTCATTAGTTTGTAGGCATGGGAAAGTTGCTAAAAAGGCAATTAATTCAAGAGAAGTATTAGAATAATGATATATCAGTAATAAAAACTGCTTGTAATACAACAGGGTCCTCGCCTAATATTTACTTTTGTGTTTTGTTCATATTCAGTTGTTTTTTTTGATTTCATTTCAAAAGCTGCAATTTAATCCTCTTTCCTTTTCTTCTTTTTTCATTACCTCCTTATTCCTGTGATAATTTAGCCTTTATTACTGCTGGGAGGAAGGAAAGAAAAATCAAAAATGCTTCTTCAGTTTAAAACAACGGATTTCTTAGATCGTGACGCTCCGACATGTCGCCGCAGAGAGCGAATGAAGGAAATGAAGAAATAAATATTGAGTCTAATGTGACTGCAGGGGCTTGCGTTCGGTTTGGAGCGCCACAAATATGCAGTAAGAAGCTCCAGAACTCTCCAGAGAAATCCCTTCAGAACCAAGCGTTTCCTCACATGACACTATCGGATGATCGGATTCGCCATCCTTCTGGTCGTTTCAAACCACCATTGCGTGTTTTTGCGTTAGGAGTGTTGTCAAACAGGAGGAAATGAGCGGCCTGCGTTTTGCTCTGGTGGTCAACGGGCTGAACCCTCGTTGCTCTTGGCAGGAGCGAAACCGCCCATAACGCTCCGTAATTCCCTCTGTCACACCGGCTGCCTCGTTCCCACATGATGCTTCTCCTTCCAGATACTCTATGCAGACTGAGATACTCATGTTTACACTTAACCCTTTAATGCCCTGCTCAACTGTTCATCCTGAGTCAACGTTTATGATCCAAAGGTGGGACAGAACCTGTTTATGAAACGACCCGGTACCAGCATGTGTATGCTAAACATAATAAAAGGTAAGGGGCCGAGGATGGAGCCCTGGGGCGACACCACAGCTCAAAGCATTACTCACTTTTGGTATATTTAAGTGTGCGAGGACTAAACAGAATTATGGAACCTGATACTGATAAAAAAAAAGGGTCTAATAGTTTTTCTAAAAAAACGCTTTAATAAAAAGTTTAGTTAATCTAATAAAAACTGACTATTTTCCATGAAATATAACATTTCACAATAAAGTTTTGGTAAGTTTTTATGTCACTTTATGGTAAATTTATAGTCTGTAATATATGAATAAATTATATATGCAGAGAAATCGTTTTTGTTCGTGGTGAGGGTCTGAAAGGGTTAAATATCTCCTCTTAAGGGGGTTCTGTTTGTGTTTGCCGGGACCTCAGCATACCTTTTTATAGTGCAGGCAGCCAACTTAAACCCGGGGGCATAAGAAAAATGACTTAAAGGGCGCTCTTAGCCTCGGGAATGCGAGCATTTAGCACAGGCCTCTTTTGAAGTGGACAGCTCCTAAATTTAACCGGGACAAAAAGCTCCGTCTTTCACGCATGTTCACTCCAAACAATGTTTTTATGGGCAGAAATAAATCTAGTTTGTATCCGTCCCGCAGTAGAAACATTCGGCGCTGACGCTATCCAGCCTCATGCTTCTGTGAGCACATTTTTAAAAAATGGGCTGGAAGATCGGGGCCCGGTTTGGCTGAACTTGCAGAACTTGAGCAACACTTGGAAATGTAAACCAGCGTGTTCGAAAAATAGTTTATTGTCTCCTTGAAAAGTAGGGGAAGTTTTCAGCCCATAATTCCTCAACCGTGGGTCCGATTTAGTCCAAATGTGGTGCATATGAATTTACCGGCCGAGATTTATCCACTTTTAAATAATATTTTTCACTAAAAGTTCATATTTTACTCAGTAGGTGGAGTTTTCAACGTAAAAAATAGTCTTTTTGGGCTACAACTTCCTAATCAATGTTCTTGTTCTAATTGAGTTTGATTAGAATAAGTTCAATCAAACTCAATGGAGTGATGTTTGGGTAATCCTGCTAACAGGCTAACAGACGTAAGGAGAAGGAGTGAATGTGCAGCTGGCTGTAATCTGATTTCTTAAAGCTTTTAAGCCCCTGAAGTTGATGGAAACAGCAGCAGCAACATCTTCTAACATCACGATGTCCAGCCGTTTCATTTTCATGCATTCAGCAGATGGAGGCACATCAAATCCTGCAGGAACGTCCTCAGATCTCAAATCTGAGCGTCCTCAATATGTCCTGGGTGTGTTCATACCGGCGATCGGGTCAATCAGGACTGACGGTAAAACCCGGGTCTCAACAGGCTTTTTCAGAAACACCGTTTTGTTGCGGCTGGAAATGATATTCTGTAAAAAGGCTGCAGAGCTAGAGTCATATCTTAATGAACAACATAACACAAGAATGTTGACTAATCCAGGTTTATACGTCACCTGACTGAGCGGCTAGGAGAGAGGATTACAGGCTATTCATGTTTTCTTCAGGAAACAATTCTCTTGTGTTCATGTGGACAACAAAGACTTCAGACGCTGTGACCCGATGGATCAGGTGTGTCCTCACAAGTCTGATTCCAGCCCTTCGACAGCAACCGGAGAAATTTCTTCCACTTATCCGGCATCGGGTCGTGGCGGCAATAGGGCGAGTATTGGTCCCCCAGACATCCCTCTTCCCAGCAACACTCACCAGCTCATCACAGAGGAATTCCCAGGCAGGAAAAGATATGTGAGATCCCTCCCTCCACATGTTTGAGCTCCTCCCCTTTTCTCTGAGGGTAGCCCTACGAAGGAAACTTATTTGAGCAGAATCCTCCAGAATCCTCCTCTTACTCTGGAGGAGGTCAGGTGACGCAAACTTCATTTGCCTTTAGCATATACAAGCTGCCACTGGGTCGTATAATGAAAAAGGTTCTGTCACATTCTTCGGTAAGAGATAGAAACTCAAAAGGAGCTCAACCAATCAGCTGAGCAGGACATTGAAGAGTAAATGAGGACGTTTCCTGGGGTTATCGGGTTTTTTTCGGGTCTGAATGTCCGTCACAGATTCTATAAGTTCGGTTGAGAGAGCGGCCGGTAAGAATATTGTAAAAGCTCATGGAAAAAAAGAGCAGATCATATCTGACAACATTTTGGATCCACTCACAAAGTTCAACCGAACAAACTGCTTCGGAGAACTCTTTAAGAAGTAGAGGATATAAATAAGAAGGAATGACCCTCTGCTGATGTTAAAATTACCAAATAAAAACCATTATGAAGCCAATACGTTCCTCGTGGGGGAGCGTGAAAGATTTATGTTCTGGTGGGGCGAAAACAAAAGCGTTCATTGGCTGCAGAGAAGCTGGAGGAGACGTCCAGGGCAGCAATGAATTTAAAGGGCTTTTCTTTTTCCCAATGTTTTCCCAGATCTTCTAGGAGCAACAATAATTGAGCTGTGATTGTTACTTAATCATGGCAGAATTATTCATTTCTGTTTCTTCACACATTTCTGGACTTATTGGAGTTGGAGTCAGTAGTTTTTACTTTAACCCTTACATCCCTGTGGATCTCGCGTGTTTACCCCCAACAGGTGTGGAAAGGTGCTTTAAAGGTGCAGTCTGTAAAATGTACCAATTATTCATAGTCCTTTACTTCTCCAGAAGGGGCGGGTCCTCTTAAATGTTGTGTTGCCACGTTTGTACAGTAGCCAGGAGTGGACAAACTGAACTCTGGGTTGAAGTGGCAGAGAAACGATGAAGACATGTTTCGTCTCTGAAAACCCAATGAGGAAGAAGATGATGAATACATTAAGAGGATGATGAATACATTACTGCTAAATAAATGTTTCATGCTTTGACAAATTAAATATTGCGCCGACTATTTAAAACAAGAAAAAGCAACGGGGCATGAAGCGTCTCCACCAGAGGAAACACGACGACCCAACTCGTGAAACCATTCAGAGGTGAAAGGTGAGGGTCCGCAGGGGAAGAAGAACAGCCCAAGGTTCAAGTGGGTCGCTGGGGCTCCCTCAGCAGGGATGCGGTTCTTTCTGTATGACACCTGGAAGATGTAGTTGGCGTTGGCGACCCCCTCAGTTTACCAGTCCATGGTTTCACGAGTCGGGTCTTCAGGTTTACTCTCTGTGAGGGGAGGTTTCCTGGTTAGCTGCTTTTTCTTGTGCTGTTTAAACCAAAGCCTCATCAACATGCAGAACGAGACGATCCGCTGTGGCGACCCCTAAAAAAACAAAAAGAGGAAAAGAGCTGAAAGATGTTGCTTTGAGATCTTACATCTAACCTTTGAACTACAATTTTGGGAGAAAAAAAAACAGAACTAAATGTAGTTTTTAGGATATCTTTCTAAAGGAACCTCTTCACTTGATTTGGAAGATGACGACGTCATTTTGACGCTTGAAGGCATTAAAACATTAAAAAATGAACAAATGAACGGTGAGATGGTTCCTCCCAAAGTTCATCAGGCTCTCTATCAATCATCTAATATTCCACTGCGAGGGATCAGGACACGCCTCTCCTCTAGAAGGTGTATCCCACCCACCCACTCCTCTCAAACTCCCCCTCTAGAACTTACTTTAGTAGCATCGTTTCCCTTTACCTCCACCAGTCATGTGAAAGACTGAGGCAGAAATGAGATGCAGATAATCCTATAATATATCCTCAAGTTTGCAGAAATATAACTTTTCTCCTGATTCTGAAAGCTCAGCTTAAGGCTACTGATTAGTTTCCTGCCGCTCGCTCGCGCAGGAAGTGTGTGTTCCGTCGGAGTGATAGACAGACACACATTCGATGATTCACACGGCTGTGAGTCAGCTCACCGCACACAGAGGGATGGATTTGATCTGCTGCTTTTCCTTGTCTTTTTTTTTTAAATGAGACTGCTATTAATGACATGCAGGCCTGCAGAGAATCTGCCTATGACATATAATTACAGCATCTCACCCCTGCCATGATGGAGGGCTTTGTAGAGGTTAGCTCCATCTGTGAGGCCCCAGGAAGGATTCTTCATGGCTTGTCGTCTACTGCGCCCTAGAGGTTGCAGGTTGTTACTGCAGCTCGGAGAGTTTAAGAAAGGGGATTTCCAAACGTTTTCACGTCAGAGGTTTTTTAGCACAAAAATGTTTTTGACAATAGGCAACAGATGGTGAAGAGATCCAACTTTGACTCACATTTTAATCTGCGTTCAATCAGCTCTGTAAAGGGTGCTACTCTAGATGTAAGAAGGATGAGATCATTTTACCTTCTTTAGTCTCATCTTTTTTAAAGTATGGATCATAAGAGCCTTTAAAGAATCTGCTTTGTAACATTTTCATGAAAGTGTATTTTCTAATGCCGAGTTCAGACAAAAATATCTTATCTTATCTTCCCTTTGACTTAACTTAACTTATCTTATCTTATCTCAACTTAACATTTCTTAACTTACCTTTGTTTTCTTATCTTATCTAATCTTTGCTTATCTTATTTTATCTTGTCTTAACTTATCTGAACTTATTTTACCCTATCTTGAATTAACAGTATTAATCAGGTGGTTATAATGTTATGGCTGATTGGTATACGATGTCATTCTAACGAAACAGAAACATAACCCCTCTCAGTTTCAGGTAGTTGAGCGCGAGAAGAAACATAATTAGTAACATTATGATCCATTTCTCTGAACAGACCTCCTTTAATTCTACGTATTAGTCCTTTAATGCCTCTTTTAGTTTTCTGATGCAGATACCAGCGAAAGAAACGAGTAGTTTTAGAGTTAAAGTACTCTCACTGCTCCGCTCGGCTGTTTTTCCCTTCTGCCATTGTTCACCGCAGCTTTTTCATGAATTTGAAATGCTTCTTATCTACTTTTATTTATCTCTCTCGATTTCATCTCCTAATGAATTTCTCATCCTCGCGTTTGGTTTTTATGCTCTTTTATTTGCAGTTTTACAGTCTTCTAATGTTTCCTTCTTAAACAGTCTCTCCTGCTCCTAATGTCTTATTTCTTTTTAATGACCTTAATGTCTTCTTTTAAATTAAATCTATGCCTCAGTGAAGCACTTGGAGTGGATTTGGGTTTAAATGGTTATATATAAATATAAATAAACCTGACTTGCCTTCTGTGCGCAAAAAAAATTAAATCTATTTATATATTATTCATTTTATAGTTTGAACTAATTTAACATCTGCTGTGTCGAACCTGTATCAAAACCCAGGAGATGATTTATACCATGATAATAATAGATGATGATATAGGTCTCCTATTTTATTCTATTAAATCTATTGTTTTAGATACATTACGTTAAATAAATAATAAATAAAATTAATTAAATTACCCTCTTTTTTTTTTTCACATATGAATTCTGCTAATGAATCGTCATATTTAGCTTCTGCCGTCCTTAAGGTGAAGAAAATATGAAAAGGCTCAACACGACTGACGAAAGTTGAGTTGAGTTTTTTTTTTTACTTCATGTCAATTTAAAAACTTGATTTTAAGAAATAAACAACCTTAAAAAATTAAATTTTTTATTCAAGCAGATTCTTCTGGTTCATTGTCGTTTGCTGGTGGGACATGATTAGAGGTTAAAATAACTCAAGAGACTGATGCAAAATGTTGCATTAATTTGTTGTTGTTTTTGTTGTTTTTGGTCGTAAACATTTGTTTTTAGAGTTAACATTTATGCACATTTCAATATGAAAATTTCTGCAGTATTTATTAACGTTTATTCATTTTCATTGATAGATTCTGTTTGGATTATTTCTTCATACAGGTAAATGGGAGACATAAAGGATTGATAGATAATAGTATTTGCTTTTATGTTTTAGTTGTATTTCTTAAATTAATATTTCAAGTTTTTACATTGGAATTATTGTAATTGTTGTTAATTTTATTATAGGTATTGTTTGTATTCTTATTATTGTTATTGTTGTCACAGCTATTCATTTCATTGTTAATATTTGTTTTACTTTTATTATTTATATTTTGGAATTTAGTGCTGTTGTTGTAATTATTGTATTATTTATTATTTTATTTATTATATATGATATTTTTTATTCATGTCATTGTTGTTATAGTTTTATAAATTATATTTATTATTCTAATTATGGTTGATATTGTTCATTTCTATTATTTTTATCGTTTCGTTATTTTTATATTGATGTTGTTGTTAATCTTTTTATTATTGTTATTTTGGTTATTGTTTTTAGTGGTGTTTGTGCTATTATTTTTATTTTGAATGATTGTTATTCTTATCAATCAATTACATTCTTCTTGTCGTTACTTTTATTGTTGTATTGTTGTTTTTGATCGTGGTGTTGTTTTTTATTATTGTAACAAGCGATGTTATTGTTCATTCTATTATTATTGATGTAATTTTTTTGACGATTATTTTGCATTTTCAATCAACTTAATTATTATTTTTTATTATATCTAGTTAATTTATTTATTCTGGAAAGAGGAGGAGAAGAAGGAGCGCGTGTTCACCGGAAATCAAGGATTCGCTAAACGCCGCGGATGAAGTTTGTCCTTCGCGTCTCCCCGTAGCGCGTCACTCAGTGATGACGTGTGACTGAGTGCAGCCCTACTGTCTTCAACAGCTAGCGAAAAGTCTCAGTGATAGCGGCGAGTTTTACAGACTGACAGCGGCCCGCCTGTGGAAACAGGAGGATTGTAACCATGGCGGCTGACTGGGAGGAGATCCGGCGGCTGGCTGCCGATTTCCAGAGAGCTCAGTTTGCAGAAACAGTCCAAAGGTAACAGACTTTACTAGCAGCAGTTAGCACGAAGCTAATGCTAACTGTCATCTGAAAGTAATGGCAGAAAGTAAACACAGTTATAAACGGATAAAACTGATGACCCGTCCACTTTTTCACAGGTTATCCGAGAGAAACTGCATAGAAATCATTTTCAAACTGGTCCAGGAGAAGAAGCTGGAGGTGGTGCACACTCTGGATGGGAAGGAGTACATCACTCCAGCCCAGATCAGCAGAGAGATCCGGGACGAGCTCTACGTCAGTGGAGGTCAGGACCACAGATGGAAATAAAACGGCATAAAGAAATGGATTTAAACCAGAGTCAATGAGGCATTAAAGACAAATAAAGAAATTGTTAAGAAATAATACATCAGTTGTGCCTCAGACATGGATTTAGCCAACATGAGTGCAAGATATATGGTAATTCTTCTTCTACATGTTTAAATGGCATGATGGAATATTAAACACACAAGAAGCTGAACATTTGGGTTGAAATGCTAGATAGAACTAGTCAGCGATGCCCATTACCTTCCTACCCATACTGCTTAGCATTGGACTCCAATGCCGATCCCTGCAGCCGATGGCGTTTCCTGAATAGCCCCCCTCCCAGCTCTGTCTCCAGAAGCAAATTCATTAGTGCCCATTCATTGGGGTCTTCAAAATACAGATGTTCTCTGGGAGTGAGGAGGAAGGACAGGATTAGAAAGGAGACATCAGAGGGACAGTCCAGGTGAGACGTCCTGGAGACAAAGTCAGAGAGGACAGACTGAGATGGTTCTGACCCGTGAAGAGGAGGGATGGTGGGTCTACTGGTAGAAGGA
>VRLP01008374.1:0-16975 GCA_009660295.1 Lophius piscatorius
GTTATTAATTCTAATATTTCTGATGCTTTCAAACTGCTTTTGGTTTTTGTGTGAGGTCACAAAATCAAGAATTAACTTTTTTTAAATGGTATATTTAATTTTTGTCACCATGATAGAGGATCCTGGATTTTAAACATTCTATCTCTGGACTCAGGGCATAGCACATATTATGGTGGTGTTGCCATGACGATTTTGTTTTAATCAGTTTTACAGGCAACACTAATTCATTACAAATTCCTGGACGCTGGAAAGAATTTTTTAGCATTTAAAATCATGTCTTCATTATCAGCAGTTTATGAGTTATCATGAAATATAGACTTTTCCACAATGGCAGATCCAGATCTTTCCTCTCACTTTAAATACACAGATAAACAGATAGTGTGAAGTGAATCATTTATTACTATTATATTCCTTAGTCTCCCATAAATAACCTAGAAAGAACTCTTAAGTCCTAATTAATCGTTTTTATATATTGGCCAGATTTCCGAGCCATAAATATAAACCTGCTGACAATTAACTATGTTTTATTTCTTTTTTGTCAATTCAGCATTCATCAAGATGATATGTTTGTACTATGTTAATTTTTTAGCCATTACAGTCAGCCCTATCATTAAAACCACCTGCCTAATATTATGTAAGTATAATCATTTGGAATTATAATTCGTTTTTCAAACAATTTGTTGAAAATTAGATTTTACAATAGTTTATTTGTATGACAGGACATGTTATTTAACCATTAGAATTGTTAAATAGGATTGGGACCTACCTTGTTTTACCAAATGCAAGATAAATATTAGCACTATGTTAATTTTAGTTTTTGTGCAATTTTAAAATACACAGAAAAACTCACGCTCATACGGATGACTACAGGGCAGGATGGGCTAAAAACCCAGTGGGATTCACTCAATCAAAAGTATGAACTTTAAGAAACATAATATACACAAAATACAGTAACAGGGCTATCATGAATCGTTTAAATCATTTGGAACATTTGAGTCTTCATGGTTTGGTATGGGTTAGTTCGAACTACATCTCTACTTTCGTTTGCATTTCTTGTTTGGTATTACCCGAAGGAAAATTTGCGCTGTTGGAATTTTTATATAATAATAAACAAAAAGTGGGGGAAAAAAACAACCGGTTATTGTGTATGGATCTAAAACTTCCTACATTCAGCTCAACCATTGAATGCAGCACAGTGGCCGTGTCCAAACAAAGTTTTCCAGGGGAAGTGACGCAATGACTTCTAGACTTTCAGAGTCTGTTCACTTCAGTTTCTGCTTCTCCAAATGTGCGTGTCCTTGTTTCACTTGGCGCGTGGTTATTGTCAATGTTTCCATGCGGTTTAGACTCGGAATTTAACCATTTAGTTACTTTCCTCCAGCGAAAAATAGCCTTGTTATGGTACTTTTTGATGGAATATAGGGAATATAAATCAAGAAAACTTGTTTTTGTCGCCATTTTTCAACAAATAGTGTTGAAAAATGTCACTGCCACACCTTTTCCATAAGTGTGGCAGTGACACTAGCCATTATTTATTTAACACACCTGGTTGTAATTTTTTTACATTTAAAACTAAATATTACATTTATGTAAATATATACATTTTATGAATTATTTGTACTGCTGAGGTAAATTATAACCCTTATAGGGATAGCGTTGGATCTATTTTTCCACAGCCAAAGCAGTCCTGGAGAAGGTCAAACATGTTTCTACACCAAACTGTTGCTCCACAAGACCAGAAAGAAAACGCATCCTGACAGTGTCATCCAGTCCGTCCTGTCTGCAAACAGAGACGCTCACAATCTCCAGTTTATTTATGTAGAGCCACCCCACTAGAGAGAGAGAGAGAGAGAGCTAGTAAAATTAATCTTACCATGATAACAGAGATTCTTCTCCTTTGCGCTCGGCAGTAAATGCAGCAGAAGCGCCCAGTGCGCCTCTACCTTTCCCTCCTCAGTCTCACCTGAGCTAATTAATATTCAATGCGTGCTAAAAAAAAAAAAAATATGCAGACGAATTTCCAGGATGATTTCGTGGTGAGAGTTGTTGAAGAAATTTCCTTTCTTTTAATGGTAATGAGGGCTGGAGTGGAACCAGGTTGGGTCAGGTAAGACACCCTGAGGCTTCAACTCAGTGACACAGCAGACAGCAGCTTGGGTGGATTGTGTGCAACAGTGACATCATTTCAAACCGCAACAAATAAACTCATTGGTGGATATGGATACCTGGGAATAAAGCCACTTCTCATGCAGTGATGGAGATGGTAAAAGAAATGAGAGAAGCTGTTGAAAATGAACATTTTACTATTGTTTATATTGATCACAGATGGTGTTCGGTGCCACAGATCATGGCCACTTATTCGGAAAACTAGGGACATGCAGTGGAATAAAAGGTACAGCTTACTCCTGGTTAAAGACAGCAATGTGTGCAAATTAATGATGCAATGTGTGGATTTAGAAAATGCTACCTGGAGTACCCCAGGGCTCAGTGATTGGTCCGAAACTCTTTGTATTTTACATTAATGATATTTTTAACATCACCAATCTGCAGCAGTGGAAAAAAAAGAAGTCCGAGTGTTTCTGGAGTACAAGTACCGAACATTAATAATCCACCACAAGACAAATACCAACATTCAAAACCTTTTTTAACTCTTTAATGTTCTCACCAATACATGTTTTTTGAATCTTTATTGTCTGTGGGTCATTAATCAATTTAATATCGTAGACACTCTAAATTTGCCGCAAAATGACAAACTGTTTGGTCAAACATTTTTAAAACAAAATAATAGAATATTATAGACTTATAGAATATTATATAGAAGATAATATTTTGTATTTCATGGAAAATAGTCAATTTTAATTTGATTAACAAAAATTTTTTGAACCATGTTAAACTAAACTCTATAGCCATGATTCATTTTTCCTCCTCCATGGCCCTTTTGACCATTTGGTGTCCTCCAGGGCTCAATCCTTGGCCCCTTACTCTTAAGCTTATACATGCTGCTACTGGGTCACATTATTCATAGGCTCAGTGAAAGTGGCTCACACTTTTTGATAACAAATAGTGCATCAAAATGTGCTGAGCAAACAGTTGAGAGGACAATAAATGGTTAAATAAAGTTATATAATATTAATATTTAAGTATTATGATCGAAATGCATTAATAGCATTGAAGTGAAAGTACTTCTTGTGAAATAGAATGGCATCTCTCCAGGTTCTACTATTATATTTGAAATTAGACATATTTTGTTTACAGTGTAGGATAAGGTACCTATCTACACTGAGGTGAGATGGAAGAATATAGAAAATGCAGATTATAGAAGATTAAGAAGTTCCCTGAGCCAGACCTGAACCCACCTGTCAGTGAAAATTAGGTAGAAATTGAACATTTTTTCTTAAAGCTGATTTGTCGGAAGCAGGAATGAATAGTCAAGGATCTGATCGGTAAGTACAACCAAAGTGGTGTTATGAAGGAGAAACCGGTGAACGGGTGACTGGATCATGGGCGCCTGTAGACTCATTCATGTGCACGTGTCGTGTCATCCCACAGGAGAGCTACTGCCTCACAATTTACTAAAAATGTGATGCTGATTCTGGACATTCGGTTTACTGCTGAGCAGTTTTGGTGGCAAAAACATCCCACAAAATACTAGGCGGATGGTTTTAATGTTATGGCTGATCTCGGAATATACACCGAAACACTTAGTTGCTGCATTAAATCTCTGGAGCACATCTAATAAATCCAATAAAGGACTCTCTCTCTCAAGTACCTTTCAAACTACTGCTACACACTACTGTGAACAAAATGCATACTCTCTCTCTTTCTCTTTCTCTCTCACTTTCACTCTCTCTGTCTCTCCGTCTCTTTCTCTCCGCCCATCTGTGTCGTTGCTATTACTTATTAATGCGCCACAGGAGCTGAGCTCCGTCTCATGCTGCATCCTATGAAAAATTTAAACATTGCCTTTGAGGGGGGGGCAAAGTTGAGGGGGCAAAGTCTGAAGGTGAGTTGTGAAAATGATGGCACTCAAGCGAATGCAAGCCAAGTGTCTGGAGTTAATTAAAAAAGTAACTGATGGCAAATTGTGCCTCCTCTGCACCTCCACAATTAGTCTGGGCAATGCAGACGCTCAATACTCGTCGGCTTTGCAACCTCGTGGAAATGAGTCACACATTCTGTGAAGCCTACTGAAACAATTTAATGGACTGCAGCCATAACATGCAGAGAGTCGTATACTGGTTTCACAGCATGTGTCATGATGCCATCTGCATTGTGTGTGTTTATGTGTGTGTGTGTGTGCACGCTTACCTTGCAGCTGCTCAGTAAAAGCTATCTCCTTTTTATTACACTCTCCACTGGAAGAGCATGTAAAAAAATCCATGCTCTGTTCCCTCAAAGGGATTTGTTTATTCTATGTATTCCAGATCCTCTTAAGAGATAAAGCTGAAGCAATTTGTAGGATTAGACTCATGTCTCGGAAGCACCCAGCTATTTACTTTCCAAAATCGGCTTGTATCGGTTTGATATAACAGTTATCCTTTATAACGGAGCAATCCAGAATAAATGATGTTAAGGCTGACTGAACTTTGGTATAATGATTGTCAGAAATGACTCTGACACCATGCAGTATGGACAGAGGTCTAATGAGATAAAGCTTTTCTCATACTCCAGAATTATTAGTACCCTTTAATTAAGTGGCGCCCAATTTAAAAATTAGATCTGGGAATGCAACCTTTAAAAATAATTAGTAAAAAGAGGCACAAAAAATGTCTTTATTGTCTAAATAAATATAATAATATTATTCAAATTACTCACAAAGATAATTAAAAGAAACACTACATTCTGAACATAAAACAAATACTTTTCACTAAATAGTATTTGACACAATTATTTGGAAATCCTTTGATTAAAATGAAGCTGAGTCATAATTCTAGTCCTCTTTCATATTTTTAGGTTCACCTGTTTGAGTGGGAACTAAGAGGTGTTGAATAATGGCTTCCTGTTTTACTAGGGTATAAATATAAGGTGACACAGGCCTAATTCTCTTTGAAGTTCTCCACAATGAGAAAGACCAGCGATCACAGCAATGGTGTGAGAGTTAAAGTTATCGAGCTTCAAAAATCTGGCAGTGGATACAAGAATTCTCTCAGCAATACCAAATGTCAGCTTCAAAAGTTAAATCAATAAATAAGAAGTTTAAGGAGACTGGAGATGTGTCTGCAAACTGACCCAATGCACTGTGAGGAGGATGGTTCGACTTGCAAAAGACTCTCCAAGGATTATAGTGAATTTCCGAAGTCAATTGAATGTTTAGAAGTTCCTCAAACCACCATCCGGTGGCTCCTACACCAATACAAGCTGTTTGGAAGTTTAGGAAGAAAAGAATAAGAAAAGCCTCCGCTGTCATCCACACTCGAAGCAAAGCACCTACAGCTTCCCAAAAACCACTGGGACTTTCAATGGAACAAAGTCAAAGGTCAGATGAGATCAAAATAGAGCTTTATGGCAACAAAAATCTAAATGGTATGTGGCATAGCAAGAAATGCAGCAATAGAGAAAAGCGCTGCATACCCACTGTGAAGTCTGGTGGTGGGTTGCTGATGCTGTTGGGCTGTTTTTCTTCCAAAGGCGATGGAGGTCTTGTTAAAGGATGGCACCATGGACTCAAATACATCAAATACCAGCAGATATTGGATGAAAACCTCAAAGCCTCTGAAAGGAAATTAGACGTGGGCCATGTTTGGACCTTCCAGCAGGACAATGATCTGAACCAAACCTCAAAATCAACCCTAGAACGGTTCAGAGATCGCAAAATAAAGGGTTTACCATGGCCATCCAAGTCACCTGACCCAAACCTCCTCAGAACATCTGTGGGATGTACTGAGGAGGAGAGTCCTCTAGCGTGGACAGAGTTGGAGAGTTTCTAAATGGAGAGATGGTCTCAGAACTTCTCTGTGTTCTCAAACCTCATCACACACTACATAAGGTATCGTGGTAACAGGGGACTGCACTAAATATTAAATGCATGGTGACAATAATTGTGTTACACATTTTAGAGAAAAATGTTCATATTCCCAAAAAGTTGGGAATATTATGGAAACCTCTTTGTGGCCGTCACCACAGACCATTCGTTTTAACACGATAACTCAAAAACTGTTTCATCGACCATTTTCAAATTTTATACCTACATAGACCTTAGTGTGAGGAAGGACTGGAACGATTTTGGGAAAGCTCAGTTGTGGATTTCTAACGTTGGGGGGAGTTTTTTATTAATTTCTTATTTATCAAACGTTTTTTGGGCCTTAATTTTTCAACCATGAATCCGATTAAGTCTAAGTTTGGCGCATGGAAATGGAGATCTATCTTGAATATTTTACTCTAATAGTTCATATTCCGCTCATTTCAGGGAGCTTTTTTTGACGCAATATACTCTGGACATAACTTCACGTTAAATTTGTGGAGATCCCTCAGGGGTTCCATGTTACACAAGAGATTTGGGATGTTTTGGGGATAAACCCTTGCTGGTGAGGGACGACAGCATGGGTCGTCAATTATGTTAAGAATGTCATATTTCTTTTAAATTATGAGTTACAGGTTACATTTTGTGAATTTTGTTAACTAATTTGACTTACAGAACATATGTATGGTCAATAAAGATTTGTAAATCCAGAGCAATGTTTTGAATTGAGATGCAATTTATTTAGAAACTAACAAAAAACAACAACATTTATTTCAGTGTATTGGGTTCACGTAGGGTCATTCCTTACCTCTTAAGAATAAAAACAAAAAAACAGTGTATGAGGACACAGATAAACACACTAATGGAGAAACTCAATTAAAATCAGGAGAGACAGAGAATGAGGTAAAACTGAATCTTTAGTAAAACAGACGATTTGTGATAATTAGTCTGTCAGACTTGAAATGGAGATAATGGAGATACACCAGCTGCGTCTCAGGGTAGAAATCCTTCCGTCATTATCCCCCGGAGGATTATGAGCACCTAAAACTTTCCGACAGATTAAATATTTCAACTCAGACCTCTCACCACTGCCTGAAATGTCAACAATTCTCAGACAAAACACAACCTTCAGTCATTTCTGGTGACCTTTGGACAAGAATTGTAGTTTCCTCTACGCCCGAGACACAATTTCTGGCCTTTGAAAGAGATTTATTACATTTCCCTGAGTTATATAACTGATGTTGCAGCAGAAAACAATCTTGCGGGATCAGAACCAGAGCTGTCTTTTGGAAGAGGAATACATGTTGCCTTCCAGATTTTAACATTGACCTTTCTCATTTCATGGCTAGAATGCCTCAAAAAGTGTTGTTTGTCTTGTTCTCTTGCAGCCATGTGATCATTTAACTGTCGGCATCGCCTTTGTAACGCCCACCAGACCCAGAAGAATTTAACAAAATGCCTTTGTTTTCCCTCCTCCGCCTCCCTGCTGCTGCTCATTTATTCAAGAGTCATTAGGTATCAACACAATGCATAGAGAGACAGCTTTGGCCATTCAGAAAGAGAGAGCAAATGGCAGAATGGGCAGGATGGGGGTTTGACTCTATAGCTCCACCCACTGGTGGTTGATCCTCTCTACATTCTTGTAGGCCAGAGAAAAGTTACAAGATTGACATCAAGGAATTTCTGTCTGTCACCAAAGCCACACTGTTGTGGACGTGTGAAGGACAATTCATGGATTACTGAATTTCACACGTTGTTATCTTTGTTTTTTGTTGGCTGTCTTTTCTCTGAAGTGTCACAGTTTGATGTAACGCCCCCTCAGTCAGAAAAATCTGACTCACTGCTCCTCCCTCCTTTGGCCATATGTTACCATGGCAACCAAATTATTTATTTGAATTTAGGCCTTACAGAACGTGA
This sequence comes from Lophius piscatorius, assembly GCA_009660295.1. Taxonomy (NCBI): domain Eukaryota; kingdom Metazoa; phylum Chordata; class Actinopteri; order Lophiiformes; family Lophiidae; genus Lophius; species Lophius piscatorius. The sequence continues at coordinate 7,877 of VRLP01008374.1, forward strand.
AACTTACAGAAGTTTCACGTTCTAGATGTTGATGCACTTCTTCATGCATTCTTTACACAACATGAAACTTTCATCTCATGTAGCCCACAAAAGTCATAAATTCCTGAATTCTGCTGCCCCTAATTCAAAGCTATCTGCCCTCTGGCCGCACTTTCAAGTCTCCAAAGCTTTTCTTCCCTTTAACTGTGATTATTCTTTCTGTCTGTTAGTACGATTGGTCAAAAGGTTATGAACAGATTTTGATTAAAAGAGTTTTAACTGATGGCTTGTGCAGCAAGAAGAAAAGCTTTGATCAGTACACATTGCACTCTACTGCATCTCTTCACTGCTCTCTTGATCTAGAATTTTTTCTAAAGATCCTCGCTTCTTACTTCAAGGAAAATACCTGCTTTTATTCCGAAAGCCCTATGAATGTAACACTTTTATGCTTAGTATGCAACTATTCAACTGTCATCTTCTCATACGAGCATGTTTTTTGTGTGCTTTGATCAAAATTGACACCAGGCACAAAGTCTGATCTGGATCATTGTCTTAGAATTATTTTGTTTAAAAAAAGAGAAATATTCTCATTTCATATTTTTTTTTACTGATAATTACATGCAAATTTATATATATATTTTTTTTTAATTGTAATTTTTGACCAAGTTACAGATGTGGTCACCCATTTTGACGTCAATTAGAATTTTTTTTCATGCATTTATTGCCTCGAAAGGAAAAAAGGAAACACTTATTCCATGAAAAAAAAGGGAATTTATTCCTCTTTTGGAATTAAGGAAAATTCCACCATCAGTTTTTTATCAGTCAGATGGACAGTTAGTTATTATTTTCAGCCAAATTAATATGAAAGAAATATTAAAGGCATTTTTAATTCAATGGAAAAATGTAATCACTACTCAGCCCCGCTGACATCTCTCTTTCCTCACTCCTGTCCTTCCTCATTCATCTCCTTATTCTTAACTCCTCTGCTCCTCCCTACCTCCTCTGTTGACCAACAGGTTTTTCCTAAAACATATTATCATCCACTGAAGCGGTTGATGTCTAACTCTATCATCAGAAACCATGCATATACTAGAAAAAAGGCTTTTGAATAGTTTTTTCCCCCTTTAACTAACCAATTCTCTCCAGTTTAGAAATCAGCAGCGGTGGCTAAATCGCTCTCCGCCAGGCTTCCAGCTAGTTTTCTGTCCCTCCCGGCTGATGGAATAGAAGATCCATTTCCATGAAAAACAGTGTGCTTTGGATTATTTTATACGTTCTTTCCACTTCCTTGATTTGACGTCTTTGTTAAAAGACCCTCTGAAGTCCCCAAATAGGTAAGAACGCAGCAGCTAGGCTAAAAAAATGTTGTTACTCATTTAATTTAATAAGAGATTTAAAATTAATCTCGCTACAGGAAATTCACCAATGTTCACATGCGTAATATTTAATTGGGCAGAGCATAATTAAATCTTCTTTTGCCTGCTGCTTGGCTTATAAAAAAAAAGAAAATAACACTGATTGTCTTACAAAAGCTGTCACAGCAAATACACCGTTCAAACCGGTCCCAACTGCCTGTCTTTAAACGAACATCTGACATGTAAGCAGACAACAGGGAGAGGGATTCGCTGAAAGTTTATTTTTCCCTCGCACACCAAGAAAATAATTTACTGTGCTGTTCGTCCAAATCTGAAAGGCTGATTTAGTTGAGTTAGAGCTGTGTCCATGCTGATGGAACATCTCATATTCCAAGCACATCCTTCTGTCAGATCAATTTATCTAGCTAGGCTTTTGCTAATACATTTGGATAATAGCCTTTGTGCAACCACCATCTGTTTTACACAAAGACACAGACTGCAAGTGTTTCTACATCATATGTCTCATCTGTCAAATCTCTCCGGATGAAGATACAGCATTTTAATTCCGAACCTTAATCTGGTCCTTTGACTGAGTCTTTAAATCATTACTGCCTAAAGAGTGTATTTTGGTTAAAAGGTGCAGGTGAAAAATTATGGGTATTTCTTGAAATAAAGGGAATTTAATAGCAGCAAATATGATTTTTATTATTTTTTAAATTAGCTTTACATGAGCTCTTTACATCACAGAGGAGGCGGGACCTCTTCCATGGAGGTGACTGTCGCTGTAGAAACTAAGCACAAAATAATTTCAACTAGATCAAGAAATATTTTATGAGACTAGTTTACATAAAATCAGGCAAATCAAACAAGCCACTTTTTCCAGTGTTCTGAAAAGTTGAGATTTATGAAATTGGAATAAATCAGTTTATGGGACATGCTATACAGCAACAACTTAAAGATACTAAAAATAATATGATTTTTTTTTGCGGATTTGTAAGGACATATTAGTCATTTCATTTATATAGTGATAATATTGATTAGACCAGCAGAACGTTTTTACTTATCATCATGCATGGCTTGTTGGTATCAAAATTGAGTGTTTTCTGCGAAATATTAAGAAATTCTCCACCACACCAGTGTTGAGATGGATTCCTAAACCAGTTCCACTTTATTTGGTCAATGGAGATAATCCATAATAATAATAATAGTAATAATAACAAGAGTATTCCTTTTTTCCAGTCTGCACATATATTTATGGAAATGCCAAAATTAGTAAAAAAAAAACATTTCTTCACAATACATGCATTTCGATCTGGATTGTTTTTCTGTTCATGTGCTAGTGATGCAATAGACTAGCCTATTGCGCTTTATTTGGAACCAATAAATATTTCTCATCAAAGTGGACAAGATATACCTTATGTCAAACACAGAGATGAGACAAGACAAACAAGGACGAAAGGAAATGCATTCAACTCAGCGGTTATGCAAAGGACATGCAGTTAAAGTCAAGGAGCTGTGTTGTGTTTTCCTGCAATATATTTCAGTCAAGAGGTTAATGAGTCCCCAGAAACTTCCCCAGAAGAGAGGGGAGGAGAGCCCAAATGTTGACAAATGTTGGGTCATACTAATAATGTTAAAGCAATTGCACGTAAAACCCTGCCGTCCAAAAAGGGAAGCTTCTTCAACCTGAAGGTAAGCAACCTTCACCCAATAATCAAAGCAACAATCAATAGCATTGATTCGGCATTGAATCAATGCTATTGCTCCTTTAAGGTCACTGTTAAATTTCTATTCATGTTTTAAGATGCGTTTGAGGTGTAACACACATGAAGAGATCTTGTGGGGGGATTTCAGAACGATTTTCTTTGTTTTGCATGAATATATCCTTAGTTTGTAAAAGTTTGATTTGCAGAATACAAATAACAGGATGATTAGTGGTCTTACTAGGTAAAGATTTGAAATCTAAGAGATTAATGGATAAGAGAGAGGAGAGGCTTGCAGAGTGTTATAAATATGCTGTTAAAGAAAGAAACATCAGAAGGAGGATTGGTTACCATCTAAAAGACACTAAAGGGACATCTATGTCATTGCATTTTCTTGTGCTAAATAGTAAGTGTAATTCACCATTGGTCAAAACACAATGTATTTATGCAGCACCTAACATCACTTGAACACAAAAACTGGAAAAGCTGTCTCTCGAGCCAACGTTCGGTTTGTTTGTTCAAACCTTCTATACAAAATGGCAACGCAATATGGTGGCAACATACTTCCTCTGGAGACACAAGGGCTTTTTCTATATTAATGTTAGATTTTTTTTTCTCTTCTCAGCTGATTATACACATAAAAAGCTAGTTATAACACTACATTTTACACACACACACACCTTTAAGAAGGAATCCTGGCTGAACGTTTTGTGTTCTCATGATTTTAAGGTACACTGGTTGAAAAGGCTTAAACACCGTAGGAACTGTAGCTGCGCAGCATGCAAAAAACAAAAAGGTGATATGAAAAGAAAGCAAATGACTTTTCAATACCGTGGGGTCAATGCCTACAATCTCCTAGTGAATGTCACAGTCAGCGTCCCGAGAGTGAGGCTGGCTCTCCAGTATGACGGACGGCTCATACAACAGATCGTCCTCTCCAAGTGTTGAACTCTGCTCCAAGTTCACAAAGTTAGGGATGTTGAACTGGGGAAAGAAGGCACAGTCTTTGTCTGACTTACTCTCCTCTATCGGTCCATTAGGACGTTGGTGTCCTTCATCTTCCTCAAAATCCATCTCATCCACCCCCAAGGAGTGTATATCTCTAGGCGGGTTGCAGGTGCCCTTCTGGGTTCCATCACTGATGGGATTCCTAGCTCTCTTGTCTTCAGCTTTTAGCTTCCCTTGACTCTCTTCATTGATGTAAAAATGCTTAAAAGAGGAAGACTCTGCAAGTAACGGTCGAAAGAAGGCTTTGTCGTTTTCCTCCTGGGGACCATTTCCATCTGTCACACAGCTCCCTGGTCGATGGCGCTTCTCAGCCATGTCAGGGTTCCTGATAAGACAGAGAAAAGGAATAGGAGAGGGAGGGTGCAGTAGGAAAATGAAAAGTCTGAAAGCTCTTAATATAATTTCTATCCTCAGTTGACCAGAAACTGAACACCGGGATTCCTTGTTGTTTTGTGTTCGGAAGTTAATCCTTAAAATCAACTCGACTCCCTTATCTGAGCAAAAGAGAAAAAGTGGGAGACAGCTTATAAAACCTTGCTTTGGCTAGAGTTGGACTGTGCATAAGCAATATCTACATTGTGGATCCATACCACTACGATCACTGACAGGTGAAGTGACTGACAACGACTACCTGCTCAGTGGGTCGGATACATCTGGCAGGGTGTGAACATTTGATCATGAAAGTTGAAGTGTTGAAGCAAGAAAAATTGGCAAGCCATAGGGTTTAAGCTAGTCTGACAGAAGCCAAATTCAAGACTGGGTCAGAGCATCCTCCGAACTCCCGGTTAGTTGTGGATAATACCTACAAAGATGGTCTCCGGAGGACAGCAGGTGAACCAGCAACAGTGTCATTGGTGTTTGATATTGTGCATAGGGAGGCTTGACAATGTTGTCTGAAACCAAAGATGAGCAACTACAACACGAATTGCTAGTTCTGACTGAAAGTTACCTGGAAACTTCATAGCCAGAGATTTGTCAGAGTGCCTACGATGGGTATGTCAGCATCAGAACTGGACCATAGAGCAATGGAAGAAAGATGGCTGGTTTAATGAATCACGTTTCCTTTACATCATTGGACACTCGTGCACGCGTCGCTTAAATGGGCACCGGGATGCATCATGGGAAGACGGCAAACCGGGGCAGGCAGCATTTACTTTGAGCAATCTTCTGCTGTGAAACCTTGAGACCTGCCGTTCATGTGGATGTTACAGACCAAGTGCAGACATGGAAATGTCATTCCCTAACGCTGGGCTTAGGCCGTACGATTGTAGAGCCGTGGCTATTTGACTTCAACTCACAATGTACGAAAACAAGAAACATTTGTGGAAACTCACAAACTTACAAATCTGATTCATGGAGGAACAGCCTCACAACTTCCAAGACCTAAAGGATCTACTCCTACTCCTCTGGTGGCAGAAGACGCAGCATACCTTGAGATGTCTTCTGGAATCCATGCCTTGTGCGCTCAGAGCTGTTTGGCAGCAAAAGGTGAACTTTTGCCGATTAGGCAGGTGGTTATAATCTCATGACTGATTGGTGTGTATCCCTTCGACCACACAAAGTTCAGCCCTGAGTGAGATTATGCTAACTCATCACCATCAGATATGAAAGCTGGCCCACAGATGAGACATTTTCCTTCAGCCCTGCTTGAAAGACTCCTCACAAAGACCGGTGTGGAAAAGTGAAGAGACAGCTATACTCACTCTTGATGAGGGGATCCTGTCTTGGTGAGCAGCGTCAGAACGAAGAACATGAAAATGACAAACACGGCGATTCCAACCCAGAAGCCGATGACGACGGAGTCTGAAAAGTTGGAGGAGGTAGAATTTCATTAGAGGTTTGTGTTGACCATTGAACCCATCCGTGAAAAAAATTGATAATTAAATTTCTTTCAAGGGTTCTGTCCTTAAGAACAAATTCAAAATGTGTTAATTAAAGTGACCTTTCAGTATTTTCATAATTATATCCCCAAAAAGTTGGGAATATTACTGAATCATCATCACCGTCTCCATGGAAACGGACCGCCGTCTAAGATCCTACGTGTTCATGCGATTAACTATAAACTAACTAGCTATATAAACCGTATCATGGATCCTTTTCACAATTTAGACCCACAGAGACCTCAGTGCGAAGGAGAACTGGAGTGTTCTTGGGAAATTTTGGATCTATATTTCTGACACTAGGGGGGGCTTTATCTCTAAAATTGTCATGCCATAAAATATCTACTTTTGGTCCGATTCAGTCCAAATTTAATGTGTATGAATCGTCCAAGGAGATCTATTTTGTTAATATCGTATTTTACTCTAATAGTGTATATTTTACCCACTTGGGGAACCTTTTTTTTTTTTCAGTTTTCGTTTTTTACGAAAAACACTGTTTCCCGTCATATCTCAAAAACTGTTTCATGGATCATTTTTAAATTTGATGCCTACATAGACCTTAGTATGAGAAAGAACTGGATTGATTTTGGGAAAGGTAATTGCATATTTCCACCACTAGAGAACTTTATCTCCGGAAATCACAGTTTTCAGGCCATTATTTCTTAACTGTTGGTCCGCTTTAGTCTAAATTTGGTGCACATGAATCAACTCCAACCATCATGTATATATCATGTTTTACCCATATTTTAATCTCATAGCTTATGATTTTATCAGTTTAGGGAGTTTGTTTTTCTTTTACTGAAATACTGTATTCATAATAAACATGAGGGGTTCAATCAGGGGAATTGCTTGCACAACGAAAGGGATTAGGTAGTTTTCGCGGAATTCCCCTTGCTTTTGGGATGGCATTAAGTCTCTGTCTGTCTATGTTTGCCAAGGAGGTTAGATTTTTACTTGTCACTTTTAGGTTGGTTTGTCTGCAGGATTACACGAAAAACTACTGAGTGAATTTCACTCAGACCTTAGTGTGAGAAAGAACTGGATTTGTTTGGAGAAAGGTCATTTGCACTTTATCTCTAAAAATCACAATTTATCAACCGTTGGTCCAATTCAGTCCAAATTTGGTGTAGAGGGACCGACTTGCCGAGATCTATAATCTTATCTATATATCAGGTTTGACTCTATTAGTTCATATATTACTCGCTAGGTTGAGCTCTTTTGTGAAAAATTCCGTTTTTTGGGCATCCTTTCTAGTTGGCCGGATTTTTGTATATGCATACGAATTGATTTGACCAATTATTATTATTATTATCATCATTAAAAAAACATTTTATCACCTTTAACTTCCCACCCATGAATCTAAATGTGTTTAAATTTAGCCAATAGGAATTGACACAAGGAAATCTGTCTTGTTTTTTTATTTATCTCAGCTCAAAGAAGATAGTTTATCTTCAAGACCGATTGGTCTTCACGCCCCATTGTGAGTGAAGATCTGATGTTTGCTTCCTGATAAAAGGCTGTCACTCTCGAAACATGCTTGCTCATGTACGACTTTTTTAACCTCTAACTCAAAGATACCATCCATTAGTATGCCTTGGCGGAGATGTGCGCATTTATAGTTTTCATTTTAAGGGTTCTCTATTGCTGTTGGAGTGAGATATGAAACGTGAAATATATTTACCAGGTAATTCATTTTGAATACTAGATGAGCCAAAGGTGTCACCCTCCAGCAATTGGTCACATTTAATCCAGGCTTTTCCTATTGTGTTGATACAATGTAATTAAAATCCATAACTTAATCTGATTTGTCAAGGGGAATTAAACATATAAGTTATGCATTTCAAATGCGTTTTCACATCTACTCTAACTTATGACACTCAACTATTTTAATTTACTTAAACAGAGTCGACATGATAGCAAAAACGTTATGGACGGAACTTAATCAACACATTTTTTGCAAATGTTTTATGTGTTCAAAAGTTCAGGCTCTACCCTCAAAAATTAAAAGAGTCCTGAACATTAAATCTATTTATTATAATTATATTATTATCAAACTTATTCGTTTAAAATTATGACTTAATTCTAGTAAAATAATGACTTTATTTGTATAATATTTACAACTTTATTTTCATAAAATCATGACTTTACATATTACAACTTTATTACAATAATATTATGTTTTTATTCTCAGAAAATGATGGGTTCATTCTCGTATTTATTTGTAATTTATATTTATTCTTGTAAAATTCCATTGCATTTGCATAGAATTCATGCCTTTTTTAATGGTAAAATTACGACTTTATTCTTCCAATATTATAACTTTCCCGACTACTTGGTCACTATGACAAAGTCCTATTATTATTCTCATAACACTAGGACTTTTGAATTCTGATCTTATTCCCGTGATATTACAATTTTCTTCTCGTAAAATTACAACTCTATTTTTCGTGAAATTACTATTTCATTACCGTGACTTTATTCTTGTAAATTACGAATTTATTAATGTTTTTTTTCTACTTTTTAATGTCGCCCTAACACTCAATATAGCAGTAAATGTTTTAAAGCGTTCTTTTTTGGGTGAATTATTGTTTTTGACACAAACATGGTAAAAAAAATGACGCACTGGAGTGTCACCGCACAATGTGTAAGACCTTAAAAGACTGTCTGAGTAATGTGTACTTGTGTATATATGCTAGTATTGGATGAGTAACGTGTACTTGTGTATATATGCTAGTATTGGATGAGTAACGTGTACACGTGTATATATCGGTTAGTATTGGATGAGTAGTGTGTACTTGTGTATATATATAGGTTAGTATTGGATGAGTAAGGTGTACTTGTGTATATATATGCTAGTATTGGATGAGTAACGTGTACTTGTGTATATATATGCTAGTATTGGATGAGTAATGTGTACTTGTGTATATATAGGCTAGTATTGGATGAGTAGTGTGTACTTGTGTATATATAGGTTAGTGTTGGATGAGTAACGTGTACTTGTGTATATATAGGTTAGTATTGGATGAGTAAGGTGTACTTGTGTATATATAGGTTAGTGTTGGATGAGTAATGTGTACTTGTGTATATATAGGTTAGTATTGGATGAGTAAGGTGTACTTGTGTATATATAGGCTTGTATTGGATAAGTAACGTGTACTTGTGTATATATGCTAG
>VRLP01008375.1:0-16967 GCA_009660295.1 Lophius piscatorius
ACCTCGACACGATCCCTCCGTTCTACCCACTCATACCGCCTCCTCCTTCCCCGGACTAAGCTTAGCACCATGGGTGATCGGGCCTTCTGTTCTGCTGCCCCTCATCTGTGGAATGCCCTCCCTGACCATCTGAGGGCTCCACAGACGACTAACACATTTAAAGAAGGACTTCAAACTTTCCTTTTTAGCAGAACCTATAACTTTAATTAACATTGCGGCTTTTTGTCATGTTTTTATATAGCTATTATTTTATTTTTTATTGATGCTTTTATCAGCTTTTACTTTGTAGCACTTTGAGATTTGATCCAAATTTAAATTGGGTTATACATTAAATGTATAAATTTTTATTTTTATTATTAACTTTGGTAGCAAATCTATATCACCCACCACTCCAGATGCATAAGGTTGCATGCTGGTACTTATGTTTAGCAAGGCACTGGACTATGGGAGATTATGACTGAAAATCGGCTGCATGGGAAAATACCTCCTGAAGAACTGAAGATATGAAGGTGATCCAGCTCACCCGCACCTGAACTCTGACGTAAACTGTGGCTGAGGTCGCCCTTACGATGACAGAACACAGTTATAAACGGGTAACTACACATAACTTGTCAATTCTACCGGTTTCCATGTGATTAGTTTCTTTGTCGATATGGTTCTACCATAAACGCTATAATCTTGTAGATGGTAATGCAGAATATTTTAAAACTCCTTTGTGATTCTCAATTGTAATTTGATCAGAAGCGTGGCTGCATGCCACTTTTAACTTTAATATTGAACGACTCGCCAAAACAAGACTTGGTTTGGCTGCACCAAGAATACGGTGATTGATGAGCGATGTGAAGAATGAAAAAATACTTGCCACATGTGACTGACGCAACCAATGGCGCAACGGCTAAAACTAACAAAGGAGGACGCCTAAGGGGGAAAGAGTATTAAGAATAAGGTTGGAAGGCTCAAGCTATGACGAAGAAGTAAGGGAAAAAGAAAGTACTTAAGCAAGCAAAAATAAATGCAATTCCGCATGCCAGCTGAGACATGATCCAATTTTCTCATATGCTTTTCTGTATGATTCATTATTAAAAATTTGCATCTTGAAATGTATGGTCAAATATATCGTAGGTTTTTTATTTATTTTTTTCAAAATTTGATTAAAATGGTATTCCTTTTTAGTAAATTGACACAGTTGATATCAATAGCATGACTGAACACTGCAGAGATAAATTCCACACATTGGTTGAATGAGGGTTGGCAGAGCCAAGGAGTCAATCTCAGAATGGGACCAGAGAGCAAGACTGCTCACCATGCCAGGAGCTAGTAACTGAAACTGAAACCATTCATCTCTGAGTGAAGAGACTATCTCTTCCCTGCATAGTTATTCCTTATCTCACTGAGTACAGGTTGGAGGGTACGAGTGCTGAATACACCTTTGGGCTCAGTATGATAATATGATAAACGGCATTATAGGATTGTCATTATAACCATTTTATTATACCATTTACTTTTTCTGTTTGCCACTGCAACTGTGGCATAGATATATAAATGCTCCTGCCAACCATTTAAGGCATTAATTTAAATGCTGTTACATGCCATTGGAGGAATTGATCTAAATGCTGCAAGCCATTTGAGGCATGAATCCAAATGAAAGGTTGGAAAAATTAAGGTTGGCAATGTCAAGGAATGACAATCAGAAGGGGACCTGAGAGCCAGAACTGCTCAGCAATTTCTCTGATTTTTTTATTTTATTTTGCACCTTGACTGCGGAGCACAGTGTTCAACTCTTCTAGGATACCTCTGTAAGCAGCAGGACTGTGGGAGAACATGCTATGACGAGATGCTAAAAGGTAGTATAATGTGGTAGTAATGTCCTGGCCCAGAGTCTTTCCTCTCTGATTGTTGAATATGCCCACCAGTCCCCTGCCCTCACCTGTCCCCAGTTGTCTTGGTTACTCAGTCTATTTAAGTCTGTGTTTCTGTGTCCTTTGCGTCAGTTCATTACGTGTGCTCCAATGTGATAATTGCACTTTTCAGTTGTTTGTAGGACCTCGTTTCTTCTTTTATCCCCAATATTCCTTGCATACATTTTGGTTTACTCTGTGGTGGTTAGTTTTTTTTTTGTGATTTTCAATGATTTGAATTTTCTAATCTTTTGCATTGGGTTTTGGATTAATGCAATTTTTGCATTTGATATAATTTGTACATAATAATAATACGTTTTTTGTGCCTTTTTTTTGTAGATGTGAGATTTTTGAATTAAACTATATTTTTGTTCATTTGACCTTTTTATCTTATTATTGCACTTCTTAATTGATTTTTAAAACTGGCCTTACTTGTAATCTTGATTAAATGTAGGGGTAGGTTGTTCCAATTTGACATGTCCATTAGTGCTATTAATCTCCCCCTTATAAAACGATTTAACATACATTTAGATACATGGCCTATGACACGATTCAGGAACGTTTCATACAGAACAATTTCATACCATTAAATGTAATCTGGTACAGTTCTTAACATTTGTTTAATTAGAGGTTTAGACATCCACACCCATGTAGTTAATGGGAAATATAATAGTATCATGAAAACAAGTTTTGGAACACTGTAATTAATAACCTTTTTCATATCCCCTCTGGAACTGAAGACACGACTTATATTACATTTAAACTCTTGGAGAAGAGAAAACATAAAAACTAAACTGGACAACACTATTGCAAATTCATTGTGTCAGCGCTTCAACCGAGTCATGTGACTTGAGAAAGATGTATGGTAACATAATGGTGACAAAGTATTATTTAATTTTATAACTATAATATAATGATGTGTCACTTATATATTTGTATTGTACTTCTGGGCCACCGTAACACTCCTAGTGTTTGACTGCCAGCTCCTCCTTTGTTTCTCCATCTATGATTTTCCTGATAGTCTGCATTTTGGAATTTCCCTCCCCATATTGTGTCAGGTCTGTCCTCCCCTTCCCTGATGGTTCTAGTTGTATATTTAAGTAGCTCTTCCCAGCCTTTCGAGTATCATGTCATTTTCTTCCAGTTTTGTGAAGCTTATTGCATACCTTGGATACCATGGATTATTCTCTGTTTTGAATTGTTTAGTAAAGTGACTATTTTCACAGATTTTCCCTCTGTTTCTGGAGGTGTGTGCCAAACCCAATGACTTTTTTGAAAAAATCAACTCATGAGGGGCTGGACTGGTTTCATTATGCCATTAGAGTGTGTTAGCTGTGATTTTTTTTTCTTTTGCTTGAGGGTTTATAATCCATTGAGTACATTTTTAATACGATGTAGGCACCAAGGTCATTTTTTATTGGTTGCTTACTGATACATCGGCACCAACAGAAGCCAAGCCTGACAACATCTTCACAGCTCAATAAATGAGCTCGTAATGAATTCTGGGGCTTCTTATCAAGCAGCTTCGACCCTTGGTGAGCTCTCACCAGGATCCACTCCAGTTTGCCTATTAGCCAGGCATTGGAGTGGATGACTCGGTCATTCACCTGCTGCACAGATTCTTCTCTCATCTGGGAGAATGCTGGAAACACTGTGGGGGTCATGTTTTTTGACTTCTCCAGTGCTTTCAACACGATCCATCCTCTACGGCTGAGAGGGAAGTTGGAAGAAGTAACTTTTGACCGCCACCTGGCATGAACAACCAAATACCTCACTGACAGACCATAGTACGTCAGACTGAAGAACTGTGTGTCTGATGTGGTGGCCTGCAGCATGGGAGCTCCACAGGCGACCATGCTCTCCCCTTTTGTTTTTACATTATACACCTCCGACTTCAGGCACAACACAACTCACTGCAATTTCCAGAAGTTCTCCGATGACTCAGCTATCGTCGGAAAACTATCAGAGGGGAACAATTTGGAGTACCAGAACACCATTATGGAGCACTTGAACTGGTGTGAGATCAATCACCTTCAGATTAACACCAGCAAAACAAAGGAGCTGGTGCTTGACCTCCGCTGGAGGTCCTCACAGAACCCACCGTTGAACATCCAGGGTTTGGATATCAAACAACTGAACTCATACATATATCTGGGTGTTCATCTCAACAATAAACTGGACTGGTCGGACAATACAGTTGTCCTTTACAAGATGGGCCATGGTCGTCTCCACATGCTGAGGAGACTGAGATCCTTCAGAGTGTACCAGACTCTGTTATAGACCTTCTATGACAATGTGGTAGCATCTGCAATCGTCTACGCTGCGGTCTGCTGGAGTGGAGGAAGCATGCAGCGAGAGGGACAGGAAGACCCTCAACAGGCTCGTCAGGAGGTCCAGCTCTGTCCTGGACTGTTCCCTGGAATCTGTGGAAGAGGTGGGTGAGAGGAGAATGTTGACCAAGCTGATATCCATCCTGGACAACACCTCTCACCTCTACATGAGACTGTGGGAGCTCTGAGTAGCTCCTTCAGCGGCAGACTGCAACAATTACAGCGTAAGACAGAATGCTACCGCAGGTCTTTTGTCCCGACTGCAGTCAGACTCCACAACAAATCCCTGTGAGACTGTGTTGTGTCTAAACCCAGAGCTCTGCTACCTCACAGCACACCATGTGTGTATCTGATAAACATCAACTGACTACACACCATATGTGTTCTTCTAATTGCACTACTGCACATCTTCACCTGGACAACTTTTGAAACATCTTTAACTGGACTTTTGTAATTCATATATATATTTTTTATATATTTTGTTTATCTAAACAGGTCTATAAGATTTCCTATTATATAGCATGTTTTCATTTTTAGTCACCTTTAGAATACCTTTATGCTGGAGCTGCTACAACGATTAAATTTCCCCTTTTGGGGATTAATAAAGTTTTTGTATTCTATTCTATTCTATTAATTATGTCGGCAAAATTTATTATTCCAGATATTGCAGATGCTATTGATATTATAGATGAAAAGGCCATCATCACTGAAGTCTGTTTTAGAACATGTGTACATCTGACAGAAACAGAAATGCAGACTGTTGTACGCCTCTGCTGTATGATAAGTGAAGTCACTTATTTTTGATCTTCTGTGTATACAGACATCATTATCACACAGCAAGCACTTCCTCAAAAAAAACAATATGACTCATCAACTCTTTGATGCTTTTTCAGTACATATTCACTGCAGTTTAGAGAAATAGGAAATATATTTTCAATTTTCAATCCACTTAAGTTATTGGAAAGTTAAATTTACATGCATATGAATCTGCCAATCCTACAGAATTTTAAAAATCAATACTATCAGCCATAGTTTAAACCTTCCATTTATATTCTGCTGCAAAAACAACGTTATCAGAATTAAATAGAATAGCAATTTTGGGGTTCTGGGCTGTTTGTCATTTGCTACCTGGAACCATAGCAAAATATACAGATTTCTCTCCCAGTCCAATTTCCAATATCTCTTTAGATGATGACCTACAGAACTATTTCCACATTGCTGCATGTTTCTCAACTAGGGAAGATCAAATCTAAAAGACATAAGGCCTAAAACAAGGGAATGCTCTGCAAAATTTTATACTTTTCATCTGACTATCAGTGATTTCATACATCCTTATTTAAACCCTCACTCCTCAAAGCTACACATGCAGTACCATGAAAAATGAAAGGACGCTCTCCTGGTTTTCTTTTTGTTGGTACCTAATATTACACTTAATTTGATCTTCGAACAAAATTAAACATAATAAAGCAAATGTGAGCGAACACAAACACAACTTTGAAAAGATAATTGTATTCATAGAACCAAAAAGGTTATTTTATAACTACATGGCCTGTGTGGGAGAGTAAAGGAACTTAATTTAAAAAAGAAGCCCTTCCAAACTGGTTATTTGGTTCCAGTTGGACTAGAGAGATCCAGGCCAGATCACTACTAGCCTTGTTCAATCACATAAACATTTAAATAGACCATTCTCAGAAGCATGAAATAGGCTGGTAGGTCTCAACAGTATCACACCATGTCAAAATCAAAAGAAATTCTAGAAAGACACATGGAAGAGAATGATTGATATATGTCAGTCTGGAAGGGTTAGACAGATATTTTGAAGGTTCTGAGACACCACAGATCCACAATGAGACATATTATCTTCAAATGGAGAAGACTTGGAGCAATAGTGAACCTTCACAGAAGTTACTGACCGTACAAAATTCTTTCAAGAGCACGGCTAAGTCATTCTGAAATTCACAAAATATCAAAAGAAAGCATCATCTTTCTCATCCCTATGAAATGTCTGAGTTTATGACTCCATTCTTTGAATGACACTGGTCTTAAATTGCATTCATGGGAGAATGGCGAAGCAAAGGCTACCTTATGTCTCATCTGAATTTAGCCACAACACATCTTGATGACTCTCACAGCTTTCGGAAGTGGAGTTATATACTTTGGACTGACGAGATAATGATAAGTGTCTGTAACTTAGGGATCCATTTGCATTGGCATAAACCAAATACGGCATTCCACAAAACAAACAATATATCAAACATGGATGTAGCAGTACGATGTTCTAAAGCATCATGTCAGGTAATCATTTAGTGAGTTGAAACTCAAATGAGCAAGCAGCAGCAAGACAAGGATCCCAATGAGACGAGGAAGTTAATCTCTGAAAGCCTCTGGAGTGTCCTACTCAAAAACCTGAAGCCCTTTGAGATGCTGTGATGGGACCTGAAAACATAAGTTCATGCTCACTAAACCCGGCTGTGTTGTGACATTTAAGAAGATATCAGATAAACTTTTGGCCTTATTACATTTGAAAATGTATAAAAACTAAATATTTTGTGCATTTCAGGTTGCCTTTGTTTGTACTTGATTTGTTTAAAGATCCAATGCAGTTTTGTATGAGATAAACAGAAATGAGAAACAGTATGATAGTGTTTGTCATAAATGTTTACAATCTCTTATATTTTCTTTGATTTGTGCTCTAGAAAAATACAATCAAATCCCATTGACATTTAATACAAAGGTGTTAACTAAAAAAAATTGCTGACATTTTCCATGACATTTATTGTGTTTAATAAATGCATCATGTACCTACAGCCTCCAGTTTCACAAGGTATATTGCTTACCGAGGCTTTCATGTAATTTTAAGTCCAAGGTTGGAACAGAACTCTTTTGGCCACCTTTCCCCGTGACTGACAGATTCCTGAATCTACAAGCCATTATATTTTGACATTAATTACTGATCTGTGAATGTCAATGACTATAATTAATTACAAATGGATGGGATATAATAGAAATGACCATCTAAATTTTGTTAATTAAGTAAGTTAATTAACATTTAAAATTGATGAGGAAAAGTGAAGCTCTATAGGTATTTTCTGTTCAATTGAGCATTTCTTAAATTGTTCCTTCAGAAGTTGTTTTATTTTTTTTTCTTCAGTCAAGAATTATTGCCAAGAAAAAAGAAACACGATGCTATTTCTGCATTCAAAGGTATGCACCACTACTCTTTCTAATCTCCCTGTGGGCATGGAACGCATAAGAAATGTGAGGAACAATCTAAGGGGTGTCTGGCAGTCCTCCAATAAAGTAATTTCCTGTAGTCTGCTGTCATCTAACAAGTGGTTTCATACTCTAAGTGCCTAAAAAGAAAAATAAATATGGGTACATCCTCATTTCAATTTCATCGGGGAAATTAACTGGCTCCAAATCAAATATTTGAAGACATCACACATTAAAAGTACAGAAATTGATTCAAGGAGTATTTCAGAGCCCTGTTTGCCTTTGCCTAGGAGATTGTGTTTTTTCACTATTTCCATTTGTTTGGTAGCTTGGTTTGTCTACAGGATCACACAAAAAACTACTTAACGTATTTCCATCCAACATGGAATAATTATGGAGCCAGAATAAACCCCATTAGATTTTGCTGCTGATCTGGATAAAGAGTTTCATCATGGATTTTTCTTCATAATAATCTGGATCCACAAAAATGAAATGCTTTCATAGGGGGACGTCTGCATCGTAACCATCCTTGTACTGGAATAGCATTTAGTATACATGTAGCGTGCTTAACTCTGTCGAGGTTGAAGCTTTGTCTACGTGTCAGGGTTCTACTGTAAATATATGCATCTATATAAAGCTGGAATACTTCTGCTACTGAAAGGGTGATGGTCCCCTTCCTAATACCTACACACAACCTCTAACAGTTTGTAACACAACCTCAAATTAGTGACCTGATGTCCCAGTCAATACCCAGCTAGATTTAAGGCTGATTCATCCTCAATCTTTAATAGTTATATGAATACAGAACAGGTTTCTGTCCAAAGTTTAAAGTTATTTGAATTGTAAAACTTTGTGTACCTTTTTGAGAGCTTATGGACATTGACAAAACAAAGCACTCCAACCAATCAAGACAAGACAAATATATAATATGGACAGGTAGAAGAACGAATGACTCGAAAAGGTAAGAAAATGTTACGATGTAATTAATGGCCACGCAGACCACTGGTGAGTGCATTGTTGCCTTTACTTTTACTAGTTTTTATTTCCTAAATATACTGTCACAACCTCCTCTAACATCGCCATTTCAGATATTGATAATTAAAAGGAGTCAGTGACACTGTTTATGAATGTTTAACATGACTAGTAGGAGAACTAAGTATGTAGCTTCATTTTATGTTGTATATAATCCGTTGTTTATTTTTAGATATCTCTTTATCTAAAATTCAGGAAGCATTTGCAAAAGGCAGATAGGTAGAACACTGAAAGGCTTGATGATTTTGGCTTTCAACAGTACGGAGGTAGGAATACTGGGCAGGAAGGCTGATGTGGGTCGAGCAGGTCTTATACATTGTTTATCGGAGGCACACTGAAAAAACAATTATTAGCAAAAAGATACCATATGAATGTCACAATAGTGAGACGCCAAAAGAGCTACTATAGAGATCAAGGGGCTATGTGGCAAAGAGTGAAAGGAGCAACCGGTATTAGATGATTATATGTAGCAAAACTTAATTGAAGAGGCGGGAGTAGTGAGGACCAGCCCCCATAGGTAACAGATGTTGCCACAACACTTGGCCGCTCGATCTGAGAAGACCAACTACATAAATGCACCAGTGCATTGATAGTTATGGGAGACAACATGAGAGCTCTTGAACTAAGTGACAAATCCCCAGGAACCATTCCAAGTTTGTATTAAGAACATAAAGACAAAAACGGCTTATTTCATTGTTTGTCCGTGTGGGTTGAATCCAAAGCAACTGGAGTTCTGTTTTGGCTTGAAGACCATTCACGTCTCATCCAAAAGGCTTCTTCAGTTCTAACTGCCTGGTGGGGAGTCATAAAATGTGAACGCTGTCGTCATAGAATGTCCCTTGTCCTTGTCAATTGTTTGTCTACTTTTTTATTCGAGTCAAAGTCAACAAGAAGATAATTTTTCTTAATTCAAACGTTGCCATCATTAGCATTTGGTGACAAATTTTCAGGAGCACAATTAAACTTACCCCAGCTGCATGAGAGGCAGGATTACACCACAGACAGGCCACCCTGCAAATTCCTGACAGTTCCAAGATCTTCTTTATTCTCACCACCTTCACTATCATTACATTCTGTTTTATTCACTGCAAATTGCCTCCAATGGTTTATTTCCAATTTTCTGCACAATAAGCCATTAGAAAATAGCATAATTGCTTTTTAAAATCCCATTAGTCTTTTTAATAAGCTATCATGACTAAGAAAATGTTTTACGACTTGAAATTAGGCTGCTGAGAAAAATTTTTCTAAGGCAATAATGTGAATGTAAGACCCATGGCAGAATGTATTAAATGTGACTGTTTTAAAATGTATCATATTAAACAACAAGCAGCTTCGACAAAATTTAGACTTATCAGTATTGATTAGAGAGCTCTAAAATTCTAGCAGGAAGTTTAGATTACAAATTAAATTGTAGTTTCTAACATTGGGTCACTCAGAACCAAAGAAATATCATGTAAAGATTGTCAAGGACAGAACAACAATATTTCGATTGAAGATAATTACTCTGACTAAAATATCTGTTTTTGTTTTGTGAATGCTTATGAAACAGCATAACGCCTTGCTTATAATATACAAAATCTAATAAGGCAATAAAGATCCTTAGATAACACACACACAATAAAGATTATTCATACACAAACAAAAGATTATCTAGCTTCCAACCAGGCCATTGTCCTCACATCAATATCAATATCTCTAAGGACATATGATGTGCACTGTTGGTTACATCCTGAAGTAGTGGGCTGTATAGTGAATGAGATTTGGAATAATCCCCCACCAAGAGTCAGTCATGACAGAAGTACAACCTCTGTGCTTAAGTCACCCTCCTTCTATGTTCAGAGGCTGAGTGGCTGCAAGTCTACCATCAAAGCTGTAAAATGTAACAGGCAACTGCCTGTTGCTATGGTTACTCATTTTAGATACAGGCATGGACAGTTTCACCCTAACTAACTTAGTAGGTGCCCATTATAAGAAATATATGGACCAACTGCATCCCCTCCAGAATCGAGTATTAGCTCAGACCAAAGTATGTGTTATTCTGGAGACATTTGGCCCACATTGAGTTGGAGTGATTGAAACGAGTTTAAAAAAAACATCTTCCTGGCTGCCCTCTGTGTCAATCGCTTCAACTTAGCACCCTCATCTGGCCCGGCTCAGATCACAGTGTCGCCATTCCTTTGTTGTCTCCTTTACTGACCAGTGGAAACTCACATTTATTGAAAAACTTTTTTTACTGTCCAATTCAGATAAATTATATATTTGGCAACAGATTTATCTGGACTGCACCCTTTTTCATTGAGAATGGTTTTTTGTCAAGAACAGGACGTTACATGGTACGTTCAGGCCATATTATTATATAATTGTCAGATAATGTGCCGGTTATTAACACATTTGTAATAAAACATTATTTCTGTGTATTGTTCCGCTCATGTGGCTAGTCAGTATGTCATGCCCAACTTTGACTGACTCAACAAGAATACAGTTAAAGTTTTGGATAGGTCTAATCAAAGTCTGTAACGGTGGTATTGAAGCTGTGGTTGGGACCTGAAGGGATCAGCTCATGCTCAAAAATCTACCAATATGGCTGCACTACAGCATTTATGCAAGAAACAGTGAGCCAAATTACCGCCATAGAGATGAGTTTGATTTCCAGTTATCAGAGTATTTTGGTTGCACTTGTTTCTGCCAATAAAGGTACAAGATATTAAGTTCAGAGGGGTGGATACATTTTCATGCTGCTTATTTAGATATTAAAATGATCATTAAAACTATCATTATCATTATTTTGTGTTTACTCAGGTTTCCTTTGTTTTATGTAAAATTTTATTTGATGATCTGACACATCCTAGTTTGAAACAGAAAGAGCTTTATATCTACAGTTGAACATGCTGGTGGCAGTGTGACATTGTGGGGAAGCTTGGCAGTTTCAGGGCCAAAATGACTTGCCGTTATTGAGATTTATTGAACATAAATTATCCCCGTCAGGTCATCAGCCTCTGACTTTAATGTCAAGCGCAACCGGATCATACAGCACGACAATGATTCAACGCAGACGAGTAAGTTCATTTTTGAAATAAGTTCTGACTTGGTCTAGTCAAAGTCTGCACCTGAGCCCAATTGAGATTCTGAGGTGGGACCTGAAAAGATCAGTTCCTGCAAATCCTTCAATGCAGCAACACAAAAGAAGTTCTGCACAGACGAGTTGGCCCACATTTTTCCATACTGATGTCAGAGACTGATCTCCAATGTTTGGTTGTCGTTGTTGCTACAAAGCACAACTAACACTTTTTCATGCAGGTGATTTAGATATTGGATAACCCATTTCTCTCATTAAATAGAATTATGATTTAAAACTACTGATTTGTTTTTATTAATTTTATTTTATGTCAGTATATAACATTTTGATACACTCTACTTGGTACATGGGCCAATGACCCCCCCACCCCAAAAAAATAAAAATAAAATAAACTTCTATTTCTCAAAATGCATTTATGCTGTTTACCATATTACTATAAAAGCTGTTTGTATATTTTCCTCTGGCTGTGTGCCATGCTGCCCTGATTTTTAATGTAGAGGCATGAGCACAGCGTTTGAGTTGAGTCTGGAAGGTCATACACAGCGCATCTGACTAATGACCCAGCTCTCTGTATATGCTCATGGTAATGACTTCTCTGATTGATTCCGCCGCTCTGAAAAACTAATAGCATCATTAGCTGGGACTGTTATGGCAGTGTTAGCGCTGAGCTTTCTTCTCCCTCATAGAAATCGTCTTCAGCCCGTCTTTTAAAATTAAGTCCGTAAATCTGGACATATTCGTTTTAAATATAATATTCTTTGATTCTCAGAAATCATAAAGAAAAAAGTAAATCACACCATAGTTAGGATTTCTCATTCATTTCACACATGCGTAACGGCTTGAAACAGCTGTTACCCTGGAAGTCTTGAGATACACTCTTAAACAAGAGAAATGAGAAACAAAGATGCCAAAAATATCTACCGGAATTACTGCATGCTTCATTAAAGAGCAATACCCAATTTATTTTTTGATATATTCCAGATATCATGCAATGAAATACATCAATGGGAGTTGGCTGTGAGTAAAATTAGAAAAGTTCTCTGGTAAACTTCAGCTGAGCGGGAGTTGAATTTTAACATGAGCAGTTAGCTGTATGAACCAACAGGACAGCAGCCTCTTACTAACTGCCAAATACTGATAGGAGCTGATAAGCAGCAAGTCCCAGTCTTATAGACAAAAGCAGCTTAGGACACTGTGGGAGACGGGGTGCTTGTTAACGCTGACATGCTCTGGATATTGTAAGTGTGATTGAAATCTTTCATAAGAAGTCATGTGGACTGAAAATATTTACTATTTTAAAAATGGTTGCCAAAGAGAAATTCTATCTGCACATTTTAATCTTGACTTTGTCATTGAGTTTTAAAGTGCTTCAAATAAAAATAATAATTCAATTATTCTAAACTATTTTCATGGTAAATAAATTAATCATTTGGTCTAAATAAGTCGTCTAACTGCTTGTTTTGTCGGAACATCATCTCGGATAATGTCTCTTCATCAACTGAGAAAAGTATATTGTCCTTGTAAAACACATTCACTGACACATTTCAGGCATTCTTAAAATAATTTAAATTGTTATGTTCATTTAATTTGCTTTATTAATAGTGGTGCCAGTTGATTGATCAGCTATTAAGTATTTTGCTATGACTGGTGGCAGGAAAGTCTAAGCATGGCTTCAAACATTTCATCACCAATATGACATTTTTTCACCATATTTTGAAGAAAACACAAAACTTTTTATTTGAAATTCCTGTAAGAGCAACGTAAACTGAGGAGCAACAATCCCGGAAACGTTCAGAGCTACAAAATTAATTAGATACTAATGATCACTCTGACGAACTCATAACGTTTCGAGAAGGTAACTTTAGCAGAATGGCAAAAGTTAGCTTCTTGAAACTTTTCCATTGTAGGGGAACTATTTTCCATAACTTATGATCTTTTACAGATTCATGAAATCGATTTGAATGAGTCTGACGCTGCATTATTTCAGCTACATACTGATGCATATTGATGCCCTCTATGTTAATGTTATAGTTTAATAAATTAATAAATAAATTTATATATTTATTTAATTAATGTTTCTAATTAAGGCATTGGTAAAATGTTCAAAAGCAACCTATTTCGTAATGTTGAGTAAAGAAAAACTGGGATCCAGGATCTGCATCGATCCCTGGATCTCCTTTAAAAGTTAACCAACCCTTCACCTGCCCGAGATCCACCCCTGCACAGAATGAAACTCTTTGACAAATATTCAAGATATCTTGCAGACAGACAAATAAACAAACAAGACTAGGCAATCACATATCCTACTTGAACTTCAAACTCAATAATGGAGGTGGAAACCACCTTTGTCGGTTAAATTCATTAGAAAACACTCAACACTTTTATTCGCAAACCTTCAACTGCAGGGGAAAAAAAGCGGGGAAAAAAACACTTTTAACTGCTGGAGGGCACATCTGGTGATTATTAACAAGTGTTTTAAATGTTAATCCCGTTTTTCTAAATCCTTAAATGTCTTAAAATAATTGATTTTTACGAAACAAAAGATAGTTATACTCAGTCTTAGTAAATGTTAAAAAAATTTAAAAGATTAAAAGTACAGGAATGAAGTTGAAAGCTTAGCAATTGTGCAAACAAAAAAGTAGCTATTAAATTACTTTAGTTACTCAGCACGGATTCCACCTCCGCAACCATGGCCTCACTCCTCTAATTCATTCAGACTGTTCACTATGGACTTGAACTTCATGTGAGAGAGTGGCCAAGGGGAGCTGTAAAGTGCAGTAGTCTATGTGCAGGGGCTGGTTTGCTGCCAAACTGTCGTAGAGAGTATTTAAGTAGTGTCAGCGGTGGGACATCATTAGTTTAATCAGAGCTAATTTAATAATCATAGGCATGGGAATCCGACAGGATAAACAACTTCCATTTTTTTCATCATAACAAAGACACACTTTGTGAAGCATGCATTTTAAGGATTCACTCAGCCCTCAAAGCACCCACCAGAACCTCCTTCCCACCGCACGGTCACGCAGCTACTTGTTGTCCTCCTGTCTTACGTAAATGTGAGCCAGGTGTGAGTTCCCAACCACAGCAGTTGCTTTCTGTTGTCTTTACATCAAGAAGGTGGTGGCAGCATGAGTTAGTGGCTCACCCAGTCTAGTCAATCAGCAGACACTATCAGCAGGAGATGAAAACTATAAGAACACAGATTTAACTAAAGGACGCTGTCTCATCTGGCTGTCGCTCAACTCTAAATTGACATGGAATTGCAATGACAATTTTTTGTGTGCTGTGCAATTAAACAAAAAGACAATACAAAGCTGTTTGAAGTTGCATGCAGTGAAAAGTGAATGATGCAAATTTTGTGTTACTCATGTCATTCTCGCTTGTTGAGAAATTCATGTGAGGCTGAAACTGAGCCAATCAGTGTTGAGATTCTCCAGACGTCAGATGTTTAGACATTGTTAAGACGTTGATGTGGGCGCACGTGATATTCCGGTTATAGCTGTGTGAGTATGCCTACGGATGATGTTGTGAACCCAACAATTGTGGCCTATGGTTTTTCCAATATATTGTTGACTTCATCGAGTAATGGAAAATGGCAAAGATAGAAACTATTGAAATATCGCTCTTGATCTAATGATAAGATCTAGTTGTAGTTTCAACTACTACAGGTACCTATGTGGCTGGATGTTCAGTCACTCAAGGCGACTGAGGAAAATAATTGGTTGTTTGGGCTGCAGGGCTGGCTCTTCGTTTTGTTTGAGGTACCAGTGGGCGTGGTCAGGTAATCAGATGTTGGAAGCACCTTGGCCCAATGTTCTCAGTATAAAAGCACACCACACCTTATCCATGTCAGAGGAGACTCTGCTGGAGATGCACAAGGCTCCTCAAGCCTTAGATTTGATTTTCTTTCTGCTCTACAACACTGCATGGAACAAGCCCTCACATGCACCATCTCCACTGCCTGCCACACTTCCTAATACTTTTTAATATTGTTTGTAGTTAAAGATTATTTAACCACCAAAGGTACTATAGTCATTGTGCATACTATATATTATTATAATTATTCTTATTTCCTCTTCCGTATCAAAAGTATGGTAACTAGTCAACTGCTGATTTGAGAAAACTCAGGTGATGTGGTTGGCAGGTTTTGACAAAAATAATATATTCTTAGCTATACTTTATTAATTTTGAATTCAGTTTAGTTTGTCCATAATGAGAATGGCAGCATCATTGAGGTTCACTGGATTGTACAGGCAGTTTTTCTATTAATAATGGATTAGAATCAAAATGTTAACTTTGGAGGCATTTTGGATTCATTATATGTAAAGTATTCTAAAAGATAAGTCAAATGAATTCCTTTTAATAGAATGAAGACCATAACTATTTGATAAGTGTTTCAGGGAGAGTTAATTAAAACGAGCAGAAATGATGTAGCTGCAACTGTTGTCTGTGTCTCAACACTAGTGAGACAGCCTTTACTCAACTCTGTCTGTTTCTGTCGCCGAACCAGATAACATTGTTTATCACTTATCAATGAAAACATGTCAGTATTGGGTTGTAATGGTGATACTACAGCATCAGCAGCTATAGCTTTAAAAGCTCCCTCTTTCAACCAGCGTGGTGAAGTGAGTTTACTTTCAACGTGATCGATTATACTGAGCATTAACTAAATCTGCTTTTCATTAGATCCGATGATTGGCCAGCCTCAACTGCTTCAATCTTATTCTTAAGGAGAGAAATGCTTAATTTGTTTTCACCATCCTCCCTTCAAGACTATATACATGTTGAGAGTCTCTTTAGTTACATCCATCCGTCAACCGTAAATCCATCGGTCAACCTTAAAACCCCACAGACTTCATTAAACCTTTGTGTAATTTAACCCAGTTATATCTAGACTTGACCCCAACCCTGCACCCGGCCCGGGTTGGGGTCAAGTCTAGATTTAACTCCATTTATCTGTGATCAGAGAGTTGTTGAAGTCTATTGCAACAGGAATACAAAATCCTTTTCAACTCCTCTTATAAAAATAAGTAGTATAATCAAAGGGTATGTTATCAGCAACATATACCAATCCCCCTGGGACTCATCTTACTCAAGTAGAGCACTGTTTTCCTCCTGCCCCAAACTCAATTATAGTTCAACAGTGTTCCCATTAAATATGCGGTTTTATCTTCAGAGGCTTTTTATTTCCAGCCCCATCACCTCTTGCCCTGCCAGAATTGACAGCCACCACTATCTTCATGTAGAGGGGGCTTCCTCCTGTTTTTCATTACAACCAAAGCAAGTACAGGGTAAATTCTATAATATATAACCTTGGTGTAAGATTTGACCCTCAACTCACTTTTGAATCCCACATCAAACACATCTGCAAGATCTCCTTTCACCATCTCAGAAATATCTCGAAACTCCGTTCTTCAC